>PVJH01014466.1:0-56691 GCA_004026705.1 Nesogale talazaci
TTCAACCAGTTTGGAAAATGACCTCATCCTACTCTGCCAAACGGGTAACATTTCTCCAGGGAAGAGTTTGGCATGGTCCCTTACAGGCCACCTGGTTTGGAAGAAGCATACTTTAAAATATGGTGCCTGATTCGACAGCGGGCCTCTCCCCCATGGGATTGCAAGAGTGAAGAACTTTTACGTGGTTGGGGTTTTCTGTCGGGGAACCAGTGAGCCTGAGACAGAGTATTCATGAGGCTCCCAGGTCAGATCGCCCTGGCTCTCTTACTGCACTGTGAAATGACTCATGTTGTTGTGGGCAAACTTGGAATCAAGCTTCCTCCGGCTGGAGCCTGCGCTCCAAAGGCTGAAATGTTCCCTCTTCCTAGTAAACCCATTTCCTTACATTCTCCTTTTGGGATCCTTTCATAGCAAGATAGCTTCCCTGGACTTGGTTGTGAGCCATTCCACTGTTGAGGGGCATTTTGAGATGGATGCCCATTTGTTTTTGCTCTGAGAGGAAGAAGAGTCTTCATTTTGCGGTGAGCCTGGGGTGACTGCTCTGGATTATTGGAGTGGCAGTCATCGAAGTGGGTAAGCTCTCACCTATGCAGACATCTTAGAGGTGCAAGAGGAAGGTCTCTGTAGAATCAGCATTGCAGTGGGCAAAGACACGTATGTACTGAGAGGAATGAGTAGCCCTGTGGACAAGAAGAAAAACCACTGGAGAAATTCGGTGCGATCTCATGAGCTCTCTAGGAAAGAGACAGTGTGAGTCTCCTGATTTCACGCCATCACATTTTGAGCAGCCCGTTTTGTAAAGCAGTTGGCTTTATGAAAATCACATAAAGAAGTGATGGAGATCCCTTTTAAAAATGCCGCTCAAGGCGATACCTGACACATCACAGAGTGGGAGACCTGACATGGCATACCGAGACCACGCTAAATAGTTGTTGCTATGATTAGGTACTGTTGAGTCAGTTCTAGTTCATAGGACCCTCGTGTCCAACAGAAGGCCATGCTCGTGCTATTGTGGATGAGTCCATTGTTGCAGACCCGGTGTCAATTCATCTCCATGAGGGTCTTTCTGTGTCCAAATGTCCCTCCCCTGTACTAAGTATGATGTCCTTACTTGGGGACTGGTCTCTCCTGATAACAAGTCCTAGGCATGTGGCACAGAAGTCACTTCTAAGGAGCGTTCTGGCTGAGAACTTCTCTCCAGACAGACTTGTTTGTTCTTCTGGCAGCCCAAGGTATCCTCAGTAGTCTTCACCAACATCATAATTCAAATACTTTCATTCTTCTTCACTCTTCCTTATACGTTGCCCGGATTTCACACGCCGAGGAGGTGATTGAAAATACCATGACCCGGCATGCCTTCCTTCTCAAAGTGACATTTTTGTTCTTTAGCCCTTTAAAGAGGTCAATGCACCATTTAATTTCTTGCTGTTGCTTCCATAAGCACAGAGGGTTACCATGAACACTCACTCTGGATCCCAGGAGAATGAAACCCTGGGCAGCATCAACATCTTCTCCACTTATCATAATGATGCTTATAGGTCCAGTTGCTCTCAGCTGGGAAGGTTGTGCTCAAAGTGTATCCCAGATTGTTGCTGAGTCTTTCTCGAGGCCCGATGCGATGTCCTTCATGTAGTCAAGCTTCTGAAATTATGTGCTAGGCACACACACTGAATAAGTATGGTGAAATGATCCAACTTGATACCCACTTTCCTGAGTTTTAAATCATTCACTACACCTTTGTTTTGTTTGAAGGACTATCTCTTGGTCTATGTATAGGTCGATGTAAAAAGGAATCCAGTATGGAAGTCCACTGTAGCATAGTAAGATGATCATCCAATTACGTCAGAACCACACAATCAAAAACAAGCAAACATCTTTCTGGGAGTCTCCACTTTCATCTAGGATCTATCTGACACCAGCGTTGATAGCTGTTATCCTAAATATGATTTGAATTTCTGGTAACTCCCTGTTGATGTGCTGCTATTGTGGAATTATCTTTGGCAAAATTTTACTGAAGTGTGACGTTGTTCACTAGATTATCTTTTTACCATATCTGATGTCATCTCTCTCTGAGATGCAATTGCTTCTTGCGGCTGACCACGACTGAAGTTCATTCAATAAGATTCCTGTAGCTGGAAACATCTCATGATATTTCCAGCATCCACTTTTCATTTCTTTGGACCTTGAAACTTGTTGTTTATGGAGTCACCGATTCCTTGTTCTTCTCGATTTATTTTCTAAGAGGTTCTGATGATGTAGTGGGTTAAGAGTTGGCCTGCTCACCCCAAGGTTTGTGGTTCAAACCCATCAGCGACTCAGTGAGAGAAAGATGAGATTGTCCATTTCTTTAAAGAGACTGTTAAGTTCAGAAACCCTACTCTATCCATTAAGAGCCAGCAGTGCTCTTGGTTCAGTAAAAATTATTATAATCCATTATTAAGTCACAGTAGAAGTGACTTCATACTAATATTAGAAACCCTTTTCTCTTTCGACTCAGAAAAGCCTTTAAATGTTGTATTTGAACTTTAAGTGCTAAGAACCCCAAAGTGCTGAATGTTCTATGGTTCCATGAAAAATGTCTAGATTTCCAGATTATCAAAGACTGTAGTAGGAAATAGAGGATGAAAGTCCATGGTTGCTTCACAAGATAATCTTTCAGTTGCATAAATGGAAAAGCCCCCAGGGCTAGAAGAAATACCATGATGAATATTTAAAATGTTCACTGCCAAGAATATAGGGCTTTATTTTTCATTTTTATGGTCAGTCGAAAGAGCCCACCTCCACCAAAGTCATTCCCCATAATGTCAGGGTCACCAGGGACACAGAGAAAAACCACAGGACCATTTGGAAGAGCAGGTCTTAAGAGGTCTGTCTGAAGAGGCGGAGGGCACCGACATCAGAGACTGTGGCTTACAGAATAGAGGAACAGCGCTGAACCTGTACCTTCTGCTCCTCTGGCCAGAGATTGTGGGCCTGGGGAATAGAGCGACAGACAGGCTGACTTCCTGACCCATGGATGCAAAGGCCAAGAGACCACGTGTCTGAGAGACTGAGAACAGGAGGGAGTCTTGGGTGTGGGCTGAGGAGATGTAGTGCTGAGGACCAATGACTGTATTCTTTTTGTTCCGTGATCCTGACTTGTGGTAACCTCTTAACTTCCTTAACAACTCTCCCCCTCTTAATCAGGAGAATTGTTTATGAGTTCTGTGTGATCCAGTAGTGAATGCTCAAACCCAGATAATTAGTGTCAGAATAAAATAGGGCAGAGCATGGAGGCTTGTCTGATTCCTGCCTTGTGGCCATAGGGAAGTGGGAGGAGGTCAGATATGTCCACCTCCATTGCTGTTTACTGCAATATTCCAAGATGAACTCTAGTCTTTCTTTAGAGTTTGTCTTAACTCTTTCTTTAAGAACTGGAAGATCAGATGCTCAGTGTAATTGTGATGAGCTTCCCCAAACTGTATTGTGGGATGTGAGCGAGCAAAGTTTTGACTACAAATTTCCAATCTGACTGGCTTCCAGCTCTAAGATGCTTGGGAAATTCTAGCAGGGTTATCTCAACATGGTATTGAGAAAACCCAATTCAGCTTAGAGCTTTGCATTCATCTTTTTACAACAGCCATAATCATATGTGTGTGCATATATATATATATATATATATATATATATAAAATTTTCAAGTGGGATTGATCGAAGATGAGTCAGCATTTCCAAACTCCAAACTAAACTTGAGTACTTATAGGACAGGGTAGAACTGCCCCTGTGAGTTTCTGAGACTGTCATTCTTGAGGTTTTTTTTGTGTGTGTGGGGGGTGCATCACTGCCTACTGGTGGGAGTGGGAGGCCCAGTCTTGCTCCTGGAGAGCTGCTGCTGCCAAGCCAGTGGGCTGCAGTCCTGCACTCAACCACCACGCCACTGGGGCTCCTGGAGACAATATTAGATCACCATTATCTCGCTGGGAAAGAAAGTACTGCTTCGTATCTAGATGACACAGTTTCCAGCCTTTGGGCCCTCTTTGAAAAGATGAAGAGAGCACAGCCGTTACAGGTATAGAGGTATACTAGGCTAGAGGTACACTAGATTGGACTGGACCCTTGTATCAAGTCTCTGTCATATCATATTTTGCAACAGGTTGGAGTCCACAGAAGCGTGCTTCTGGAAGACATGGTTTAGTGTACATTTGGACTCCACAATGTGACAGAACAGCTTTGCAAACATGGGAAGAAGCATTACTTCCAAGTATTTAAAAGTCATTCTTTCAAAACCGCTTTCCCCCTGCCTACCTGGCATCATGTAAGATAACGTTGCAAGCAAATACCCAGATGAATGCTGAATTATTTATAAGAGCAAACGACCGATGTGGATTGGAGAGAAGTAACAAAGCCAGAAAATAATAAAGCTATTGAAACCGATGGAGTAAAAGGACATAAGCACTTGTTAGTGAACAATTTCTCTAGAGATGTACGCCCCCATGGATGCCGCAGGCTGGGACTCAGCCTCTGTGGATCCTCCCTTGAGAACAGAAATAGCACCTGGGGAATTCGCTGTACTGTACTATCTAGCATTGTATTTATAACTTTTCTGTAAGCACCATAAGCAGAAGAATTTAGCCACGGACGTCTTCGTCATCAGGATCACAGGCTCTGACAGCCATATTTTTAAAGAGCTGACTTTTAGTCGCTCATCGATGTTTGGCGATTTGTAATCTTCCGGCCCTTGCCTATCCACTCTTGTATTTTTACGACAGGCTACGTCAGCACTGACACTTCGCTGTAGAGGCTCTATTTAGTACTGCTTCCAAAAGAAGTATTTAAAGGCTGCCTGTTGCTAAGGACTTTATTGTTCTGGTTTTTATTTACTTATTTTTTTTTAATTCAGATGTGAGTAGCCAAGCTCGTGTTTAGATTTTTGGCGATGAGCTGATCTGAAATCGCTATGGCTACCGAGGGGAGCAGGCTACAGAAGAACCAACAATCTTACCAGGGGCCGTTCTCTTTTCAGAACGTTGTTCTATGTTGGAGATGTGCTCCCCCAAACTTCCTGATAAGTCAGCCGAATCTAATTCCTCACCCCCGCCCCCACTCTTTCTCCAAGAGCCCTGGCAGCACGTGTTGGGTTGGCATCTGCTTGGTCAGCAGTGGGAAGCCACCAGCAGTTCTGCAGGAGACAGAGTGGGCTTTCTACTCCCCTAAACTGTCACAGTCTTGGAAACCCACAGAAGGTTACCACGAGCCAGCCCTGATTCACTGGCAGTGAGTTTGGTTTGGGGCTCAGAAGGACCTCCGATTTCCTTATCACTTCACAAGACCACATTGATTTAAAATAATTTAGGCCTCACAAGTATTTAGAAGGCTCCATAATGTATCTTGCGACATATTTTCTCTATGAGGGCAGAACTTCTTCATGACGTTAGATCTGTCCTTTTTAACTTTTTTGTTACTCTTGCATCCCTAGTATCTCAAACAGAGCTTGACACTGAGTAGGTATTTCATAAAAGAATTAATGGATAAAGTCACACAATTAAAGTGAACGGGGCCAGAAATAACTCTATAGCCTCTAGCCATTTGTCAGTTTGCCGAGGGATGGTGGTTTGTGTGATGCTGGATATCATGCCACCGGTGTCCCAAATGCCATCAAGATTACTGTGAGGGACAGCTTTCCGTAGAACTTTCAGCAAACTAAAATGGAAGTCTGGGCAATCACCTTTGAAAAATTAGCCAGTGAAAACCTTACGGATTGCAGAAGAACGTTGTCTACCCCACTTGGTTGAAGACATCCTCAGGAGAGCTCCGCCCTTGGAGGGGGCATTATGTTTGGTGTCGTAGAGGGCCAGCCAGAACGTTGGTGAGATGGATTAGCTACGTTGTAAAATCAGAGGAGCTGCCCCGACGGACTAGAATATGATGGTGATTACGATGATGGGGTGGTGTCGTGGTTACCCCTTGGGCTGTGAGCCTCATGGTTGGCGGTTTGAAACCACCAGCTGCTCTTCGGGAGTAAAGTGAGGCTTTCTAGTCCCACAAACGGTTACATTCTCAGAAACCCCAAGTGGCAGTCCTATCCTGTCCTGCAGGCTTCCTGTGAGCCAGCCTCCACTCGATGGCGGTGAGTTTTTGTTTGACTGGGGAGGGTGTAGCATAGGCCAGTGCTTGGTTTTGCAATGCATTAGGTTGCCACAAGTCAGAGTTGGCTCCATGGCCAATAACAGAAAGGCAGAATTCACTTGCTGTGAACATGGCAGAGGGGCACATCTGACATCCTGTGGCTCCTCAAGGGAGAAGGAAAATCTAACTCTGCTTGTGTTCGTCTGCGTACACTGGAGAAACAAATTCATAAACATGAATATGCCTAGAAGACAGAGTTTTATATAAAGGGTAATTGTATAAGTATGGTATTAGCCCATATGACTGAAACCAATCTGTAAAATCCTCTTCTGACGCACAAAACACATGCAATGATGCCAAATGTAGAACCATCAGAAACCAGTGGGTTGAAAGTGTTTGGATCCAGTGGCGTTGTAAGCACCTCAGCGCTGGCGGGAGTCTCTATGGGGCTTCTCTGACTTCAGCGTTCTGGTTGCATCAGGGTAGGTCCATGTGGCTTTTCCAGCTTAGACACTAGGGTAGATCCATGTGTCTTGTCTGCTACAATGTCTCCCAGGGAAGTCAACCTTATCAGTAGAGAGTCTTCAAGGAAGTGAAGTGAGAGAGATAGTGTCTCTTGCCTCCAAGAAGGAAAATCAGGATTTCCCAGAATTCTTAGAAGAAGGCCATTCTCACACAGAGCCCTCATTGGCTATGAGCTGATTGACAGGCTAGACTTCATCCCTAAACTCTTAATCCTCAAATGGACAAACACACTGCTCCAACCCAAGGCCTCCTTAACCCACTTTCTGACACTCACTCTTCCTCTCAAGATGCTCTACCCTTCTGTGGGGTTCTGTCGTTCGTTGCAATGGCCACGCAGAACCCAGAAACACAATTCGCAATCGTGGGGGATGATGTGAGCAGTTGACAGCCTGCTGCAAGTCAGGATCAGTAGATAGTCAGGAGGCAGTGCAGTTCAAAACAGAGGCTCTTCTCAATCAGCAGGCAAATCTTTCTCTAGTCCCCAGCCTCTCGGCCGTGAAGTGCCTTGGCTTCTGCCTCTGTGAGTCGGGAAGCCCTTCCACTGCTCTGAGAGTCTCACCATCTCAAGATGGGTCTTCTGCTCTTTCTCAGGTTCTTGGGTGGCGTGGTCTTCAATGCCTTGTCTCTGCCACTTCAAAACAGGGAGGGATCTTGAACATGCTCCGCCGGTGGCTCTTCTTCCTTGATGGCCCTATCACAGAAGAATGGTTTGTGGATTTTGTCTTTTTAGCAGACCACCTCCCCAAGGAAACAGAGGAGGGTGCTGACTTGGTTTATACCCTCTAGGAAGGTATAGCCTCTTAAAACAGCTCACCATAATTCTGTCCATTAGCATAACAGAGAATCCCCTCAAAAATCGGATTATAACTATAATGATAGAGGCTAGAATTAATAACATGTCACCAAAAGGACGATGGCTAGAAGGGCCATGTAAATTGACCACATCTCACTAGTGCAGGATTTCTACAGTCGTGGTTACACTCTTTGGTGCTAACCCCAAGGTCAGGAGTATGAAAGCACTAGATGTTATAGGCTAGTCTAAAGAGTTAGAGTCTCAGAAATCCACAGGGGCAGTTCGACCCCATTCTGTAGGGTCCCATGACTCAGCATGGACTTGAAGGCAGTAGTTAGGTTTTGACTCACTTGTCTGGGACTACGAAACAAGATCACAATCAATACCCACTTTCCATGACGTTGAGCTCTAACCTAGATCTAGAGGAAGCTAACCTTTGAATGTCCCTAAGGTATTTCTTAGTGATTCCTGCAAAGCACTTCATGTTTGTTGAAGATTTGAACTCACGCTTCTCCTCCAGCCACTTAGCTAAGCCACCATGCTGCTTTCTGCCTTGGTTGTTGATGGCTTTTTTGAGGCCACCACTTCCCTTCACAAATCTTTCCTTCCTAAGCCCATGCATACCCTGCCTGTGGTGCAGAGAGAGAGAGAGAGAGAGAGAGTTCACTTTTTTCCTCTTTGCCACTCTTTCCCAACTCTGGCCAAGGCCCTTCTTGAATTCCCCACAGCACACCTAAGACTAGGAAAGAAGCCCTGGGAAGGTTAGTACAGGGCTCGTACAACCTAGCAGATACTTGAGGACTGTTGCCAGATAAGACTGCTCTCAGGATCCATGAGACCCAAGGGAGCCCCGCGTTGTGAGGTTGGATGCACTTTCTTGCCTGGTTTTCAGGTTGTCTCCATGCGTCCAGAGCAGCTTGCTGGAATTGCCAAGAATCCTTTGAACATGTCTTCCCTCTTTGACATCCAAGCCCCCAGGAACTCAAGGCTGGGAGGGAAGGAGAAATCTCTCCATCCAACAGAGATGTAAGGTTTTCTTCTCAAGTTGGACAGTGGGAAAATCCATTCCTTTTGCTTGTTTGTTTGGGGGGGCATCACTGCCTCTGGTGGTCGTGGGCGCTACCCATGCTGCTCCTGAGAGCCGCCGCTGGATTTGAACCGCCAAGTCCGCGGGCTGCAATCCCACACTTAACCACTTATGCCACCGGGGCTCAGTCCAATCCATTCCTTTTTAAGAAAACCCCATACACACACACACACACACACACACACAACTAACCAAGCAAGGAGACTTTTTGCAGATTTTAAATAAATGTTTTTTCCAGTTTCTCTTCTATAAATTGCTGAAGAGTGGTTTTCAGGGAGGACAATACATCTGAATGAAAACAAGCTGGGCTAAGTGTAGTGCAGGATCTTGGACTATACTCTGGAACAGACCTAGGAAATTAGTGGAAAAACTGGAGGTATCTGATCAAAGTCCATACTGACCAACATTCCTGGGCATGCACCAAGGATCATTTTTTTCATTTAAACAAATGTCCCAAGGTTAAGTAAGATGTTAATATGAGGAGGAGTTGTATTTAGGGTTTACAGAAGCTCTTTATGCGTCTTTTTACAACTTTTCTAAAGGTCAAATTATTACAAGGTAAAAGATTTATTTATATGTAAAATAAGCCTAAAAATAAGTTCAGACACCAGAATTGAACTAGTTACAATAGTTGATCATTAAATGTATTGTTATTCTTCCTAGATGCTAAGATAAACAGTGCAGGTTGGATGATTCTTGCCATAACAAAAATTTACTTGAAAATAGAATATTTTTCCAGCTTGATATTTCAGAAGGAATTGACTACATAAATGTTTATGTGTATGAGAAATCATGAGTAACTTGATTTAGGTTCAACTACTATATAAGAAAAGAGATGATCTTACATATATTTTAAAAAGAGTGATCTTTAAAAATGTCAAATGTATGATGTAAAAAACACTCATCAGTTTATTATTTTGGGGAGAGGTGAAAAGAGTAGACTTAAATGTTTCCAAGAGGTTGCTTTTTAATGATCTTACCTAGAGAAGTTAGAACTATAGAAAGTTCAGATTATATGATTTAAATGAACTTAAATGATTCAGACTAGTATGCAGTATCCTCCTCGTGATACCTCTGACCTTTCCTTTATTATTGATTCAAAGGGGCCTCGTGAGCTTTGTCATGGCTGTGTCGTTTAGTGCCGTAAGTCTGCCCTGATTCGTAGGGACACTATGTACAAGTCAACAGCACATTGCCTGGTCCTGCACCACTCTCACGATTGCTGTTTGGTTTGAAGTCATTGTTGCAACCCCTGTGCCAAGCCCTCTCTTTGACTTCTTTCTTCTAAAGGCACCTCTAGATGAACTTAAAGTGCCAGCTTTTCAGTTACCAACCTCACATGTTACCCCTTTGCCCTACTAAGGCCCTCCACACCTTTCTAAACAGAGAGCCTGGCACATTGTAGTGGGAAGGGTCATGGATTGTGCGTCAGTCACCTCATCTGGTGTCAATTTGAGGCTTCAGAGGGTAGGGGTGGAGTCTAGCCTGTCCATCTGCAGACAGCCAATGAGACCTCGGTGTGGAGATGACCTCTTCCTGAGAATTCTGGGAAATGTGGCCCTTCCTTCTTGAAGACGGAGACGCTGTCTGTCGTGGCTCTTTCTTGGAGACTTTCCATTGACAACACTCCCTTGGAGATGCTCTACTGGCAAGACACAAGGCCAACTCCCCGGGAGACAGCGCCACTGATGGGACACGTGGCATCATGCTGATAGACCCTGAGTCCTGGAGACTGGAGGAGCCACGAGAAGACTTCTGCTAGCTCTGAGATGCTTCTACCACCACTGGACGCACAAGACTCTGAACTCACTGGCCTGTGATTGCCATGGTATTAATGCCTGTGCTTCATGAGTCTAAAGAGGACTTATAGATTGGTATTGGACATATGGGTTAAGATCGGATTTTTGACCTTGGACTAAACACGGCTGGGATGTTTTCTCAATGTTCAGTTCCTCTCGTGTATAAACCTCTTTCTTATGTACATATGCGTGCTTATGAATTTGTTTCTCTAGCCCACCCGAACCAACACACATAGTGTCCACATGATATCTCAGGGGTTGGGCAGCTATGTCGTGATGTGATCATGCTTCAAGATGGGATCTGTTAGAATTACCCTCCCTTGGGATGTGCTGGAAGTCCCGACCTCTGGATTGTGTTAAAGGAACACAAAGTTATGTTTTTCATGTTAATAAGAGACGATTGGGGTGGGATTCAATACCCTTACTTAGTCACAGCTGTTTCTTTCTAAGAAGAGCTCCCCTAGGGGAACTGGGTCTGCATCACCGTTTCATCCTATAAGAGATAAAAGGGAAGAGAAGTGAATGCAAAAGGCGGGATCTACTAACATCAAAAATGAAGAACCAAGAGTCAAGCTCATCCTTTGGACCCAGAGCCTGTGCTGAGAACTTCTTAGATCCAGGAGAAGATTGATGTCAAGGTACCTGGACATCTCCATAGGGCTCCAGGTCCATTAGGAGACAAGGATCTTCCCCCAGAGCTAAGAGAGAGAGCAACGTTCTCCCTAAAGCTGGTGGCCTGAATGGGTCTGCTTACCTCCCTAAACTTTAAAAGATTCCATTTAAGTCTGTTTAAAGTGACCCACTTGTAGAATTTCTGGCGGAGCAGCATTAGATAACTAAGCTGGAGAGTCTGACTCGGACCAAGGCCTTTGAGCTGACAGTCAGTGGTGCCTGTGGGCACAGAACTAAACCTCAGTGCAGATTTCATTCACGACCCCATTCAGCAGTGTAAGCCAGAAGCCATCTTGTTCTTCCAGGGTTGAACGGAGAAGAAAGGAGATTGGTTAGCCTTCCTTTATGAGAGGTCTTTCTGCACCCAGGTACAAAGCACAGAGGTAGATAAGAAGAACCTGAACTCAATAGGCCAGAGCCTGTTCCTTCTATTTTGAGGCCTTGTAACCCTACCACTTAGTAATGCGTGGCCGAAGACAAGGGATGCCTCTGACAAACTGGATTAGCCACTTTTCCCTTGGGGAGCAGCAGCAGTAGTTGGAGAAGGAAGATGGAGTTTCTTTGTCCATCATTTCCCAAAAGAGAGCGTGGAAGTTGCATAGGAAAGGCCTAGGGACTGGCATACCTATTGATGGGGATGGAGGGAGACGGAAACGTTGACTCTCATGCATCCTCCCCAAGCTGATCTGTCAGATGAGCCTCACCAGTAGCATTCTGATCGATATTAGAGAATTACTTGCCAGATAGAAAGATTTTTGTTTCAGTGTTTGTTAATCTTGGCTTTTGGAGAGAGTGCGAGGGGTAGGGGGGCAAACACATTCAAGGGGGTTGGGTAGTGGGTGCAAAAGTACTGAATCCCACACAACAGACTCCCTGCACAAGGGCACCCGGTCCTGCTCCTTCCATGTTGGGGGCCCGTCTGACCTTCATGGGATCTGAGACAAACTTCCCCACTGCGTACCAATAGCCCAAGGTGGCAAGTCCAGCTAATCAACTGTCAAGTAGATGGTGTGCTTCAAGCCACCATCCACGGAGACATTTGAAAATGGACAGGGAACGGTCACCCCATCCTACGGCAAACCAGCACTTGATTGTGCAATCATCGCTCCCCTTCCTGCACTCCGAGGGCAGAGACCGAACAGGTCAAACCATTTGTCTGCTTCTCTTACTTGCATGCTAAAGGCCCCCAGTCTCGTACACAAACAAGGCCTTTCTCTTAGGTCAGCAGCAGCACAACCCACAGTCTGGGTGGCATTTGGATGCCAGGCAGCAGGACAGGAGTGGAGGAGGGGTGAGATGAGATGAGGTGCTTCCCCTGAGACCCTGAACAGAGGAAACAGTGAAAGCAGATATGCAGGATTAGGGTCTCACTGGTCAAGAGCCAAGCACAGTGCCCAGACTGGCAGAGCTTTCCCTGTGTTCTTTTACACGTTTACTTCTTCATGCTTGTGGCATGGGGGCAGGGGCTGGAGGTGGGGGCTTCCTGGGCATATCCCTCCTGCCTGGGTGTAAGGGCAGCATGGTCTCACAGACTCTGCTTGGAAACCAGGGACATTTCCTTGCAGTTGGCCCTGTTGCCACCCCTCCTCCGCAGTCTGGAGCCTCATCTGTTGCTGTCTCAGAGGGTGAGTGTTCTTTCTAACGACTCTTTCATTAGTGTCCTGAATAGATGACCGCTATCTCTTCTATCCTCTAATAGCACTCTCTCTGGGGAATTTGGGACAAAAGCCCCAGAGTTGGCTCTGAGCAGAATCTCAGTGGGATTATCCTCTGTGTTAACCCAAATCACTCTTCCACACCACCAGCCAGGGCTCCCAGGGAGAATTCAGACATCCCTGGCCCCTTCCCCACCCCCTCTTTGGTTCCAAAGTTTTCCTTCCTATTGTTTGCTTTGGGTTCCCTGAGCCCTTTTGCAAGTAAAGTGGGCTCTGGGGTAGGACAACCCTCTTAGTTCATGCTCAGCAGGGCTTCCAGACAATGGCCAAGCAACAGGTATAACTTCATTGAGCCTTTTCAGGTTCCTAATGATAAACAGAAGATGAGAAGACCAGAGAGTCTGCTATTCCCAGTGACTAGATGGGATGGAAGAAATTCACCCAATAGCTGTGCCAAATTCCTTACCCAGCTAGCTAAAAGAAGGAGGAACGGAGCTAACAAACAATCCTGTTTCCCATTATTTACAATTGGAATTTTTTATCTATCCAAAGACTATTCCTACCTTCTTGGTGTTTGGGCATGCAAATTTAAACCTGAAGTCTCTACCAGGATTATATTGGTGTTTCTATTTATGGACTCAGATGCTAACAGAAAACCTATAGGTCCAGAGGCAAAGAAGACTGTCTCTAAGCATTGTTATGATGAGATAAGATGGTGTGACAGTGGCTTGAGGTGAGGTTTGGGGCCTAAATCTAATATGTCACTAGTCAGAGTAGTGTGGCCTTTAAGTCTGTTGACAAGAAGGTTGACATTCAATTTTGAGGGATGTGGAGGGAACCCATCTCAAAACCTAGTGAGATGAGACTTTTCCTTTTGAAGGTTGAGTTGATGGCATTTAGAGTCTCCTTGGAGGAATCTCTATATATCCAATTAATTAGGATGATACAGAAAAAACCCCCGAGATCCAATCAGAAAGGCTTGTTCCCATCCTTTCATTCATTGCTTTTTATAGTCTTTTGCTACTTCCTGTATTCCCAGCAGCTTTTGCAATATAATGTGTTATTAACATCTCACCAAGAAACTTCTGTAAGACTAGATCTTCGTGTTCATTCTACAGGTGACAGAGCTGAAGAGAAGGTAAGTGCTTTACCAGACAGCAGACAACTGGCCCATCTCAGAATCTGAGACCACCCCCTCCCCCCCACCGCCCCATGACTGTCTGTTTGATTCCAGGGTCTTATCCATTGGGTCACACTTCCACATTATTCACAAACATATGAGAGCCTAATGCGTGAGCCAAGCAACAAAGGCTGGGAATTCAGGTCTAGACTAGCCAAGGGAACCATCACTATAATCTTGAAATCCACCAAAGAGGGTGGTGGTTGCACAAAGCACAAAGAAGTAAGCTACATGTTAAGTATCTCAGCAACAACCCTATCTGAAGACAGGAAAACATCTGCTTCTTGGAGTAAGGAACCAGAATGTACAGCCTGGGTAGAAACCGCCTTGGGCTGTGTCAGGTTATCAAGTCCTACAGCATGTCAGTTTGACACTCATCTTAAAAGGTGCCTCTCCCAAGCTCAATTTCTGCCATTGAGTGGATGGTTGACCTCTTACAATCCTATAGGACAGGATAGAACTTCCCCTGTGGTTTCCCAGACTGTAACTCTTTACAGAAGTGGACAGCTTCATTTTTCTCCGAGGAGTGGCAAGTGACTTCAAACTGCTGACCTTGTGGCTCAGCAGCAACAACAAAAAACCAAACCAGTTGCCATCAAGTTGGTTCTGATTCAGGGGGACCCCAGGGGTTATAGGGTACAGTCACTCCATAGGGTGTTCTTGGCTGTGATCTTGACAGAAGTGAGTCACCAGGGCTTTTTCCCACAGAGCCACTTACTGTTTTTTGTTGTGAGGTACCACTGTGTCGGTTCTGACCCATAGTGATCTTATGCACAACAGAACAAAACATTGCTGGGTGTCTGGGCCATCCTCCCCATGGTGCCTATGCTCGAACCCATTATTGTCGCCACAGTGTCAGTCCATCTTGATGAGGGTCTTCCTCTTTATCATGATCCAACTACTTTACCAGACGTTATGTCCTCGAGGTAGTTACGTCATCTGGTGTCAATTTGGGGCTTGAGAGGATTAAGAGGGAAGGGTGGGAGTCTAGTCTGTCGATCAGGATATAGCCAGTGAGGCCTCTGTGTGAGCATGGCTTTTTCCTAAGGATTCTGGGAACTCTTGTATTTTCCTCCTTGGAGGGAGGGGAAACACACTCTCTCTGCTCACTCCCTAAGAGGCTCTACTGATAAGACACAAGGCACTACTCTGATAGACCCTGTGCCCTGGGAACTGAGAAGCCAGATGGGGACCCCTGCCAGTGCTGAGATGTTCACAACACCACTGGATCCACAAGACTCCCCCATCCCACTGACCTGTGATCTTCCTGCATTTGGCATCATTGAATGTGATTCATGAGTCTAAAGAGGACTTTGTAGATTGGTATAAGACACATGGCCTAATATTGGACATAATATTGGACATATGGACTTGATCTGGACTGGGCTGGGATGTTTTCTTAAAATTCAGTTGCTCTGGTACATAAATTTTTTCTTATATACATATGAATTTCCCGGATTTATTTCTCTATTCCACCCAGACAAACACAGTCCTTCTCCAGGAAATAGAGAATTGCTAACCTCTAGGTTACCAGTGGAGTGCAAGTTATTTACATGATCCAGGGGCCAGTTTTTGCCAATTGTAGAACATTATTTTCCGAGGTCTCTGGTAACTTGAACCTTGGGCCTTGGCATTTCCTATTCCATTGGTCTTGAGCTAGTTCTGAGCTGTGGAGTGGAGGAGGATGATAGAATTGCATTTTTACATGAGTAGCAGGACAGCAACTCCTTCTGGGCTCCACACTCTTGCCTGGGATTCCATTATACGGGACTCTGTAGACTTGGGATGGTTGAAATTTTCACTGAGAGATTGTTTTTGAACATTTCTTTAGTTAATTTCCAGGTTTTAGATTTTTCTGTTTATATCACATGAATGCATCTATTAAAGAGCAGAGGGAAGGTGTAATCGTTGAACAGGAACTTCAGAGGCCTCTGGGTCAGCTTTGTGATCATCTAAAGCAGGGGTCCTCAAACTACGGCCTACAGACCACATGCTGTCCACCAAGGACATGATCCAGGGGCCAGTTTTTGCCAATTGTAGAACGTTTATCTGACCCACTGGGTGTTTTTGCCACTGTCACTGTCCTGCTTAGCAACCAACTCATCCTGGGCCTGCAGTTTTGCTTTGTTTTTAACCCTAGTCCAGCCCTCCTGTGGTCTGAGGGACAGTGAACTGACCCCCGGTTTAACATGTTTGAGAACCCCTGAAGGAGTTACCTTTGGCAAGTCATTGAATTTTCCAAAGGACTCTGTAAGATAGAGTGGTAGTTTGTGGAGAGGGTTACAAGTAAAACAGCACTAAAACACTTAGAAAAATTCTTGCAACATTGGAAATATGAGGAAGAATAGATGATATTATTTTTTTTGTCTTTCATGGTTCTAGTTTTCAGATGGAAGAATCAAAATCTTTTTTCTTCAATAAGTGCCCTATGACATTATTGATGGTACGTGTGTCCTGATCACCTACACAGACAGTGAAAGCAAGATGTACTCCCTGTAGTTTGTCCCTCTCCCTATCCTGCTTCTTGGAGATTTCTCCCACTTCCACACCCTTCTCTATCTCCTTGTTTTACTCTGCCAGAATCAGCATCAACAGATTCTTAGACAGGGTTCTCTAGTGAAGCGTGTATATCAATTGAAAGGTTTAGATCAAGGAAATGGCCCACACAGCTGTAGACACGAGCAATTTTCAAGTCCATGGGCCAGCTATCAGGCTGGAGGGTTCTGAGGTATGCAGTCACTGGGGCTGATGAACCCAGGATCTGCAGGGGAGACAGCGGGCTTCTGGCTGCAAAGGTAAATGAATCCAGGTTGGCAGATAAGATGACAGTCTGAGAATATCTTCCAGATTGCCAGGCAGTATCTCAGGCTGTTGGATCACGTCCAAAGACCTGAAGGTTAAATGAGGAGTCAGATGCAGGATCCAGAGCTAGCTTCTCACTGACGAGCCTATATTGGAAACAGAGCACACCCTCAAGGAAGCTTCTTTTCCACTGGTTGCCTCCTCATAGAAGATCTTCATGTGGAGTTGATTTCACAGTATTAGATTTCATCATGAGGGATTACTGAAAAGCAAAGATGCCACTTTGAGTTCTAAGATGTGCCTGATGCAAGTCAGGACATTTTCAATTTCATAGGCATGTGAAATCCATAGGCATTGATTAAGGAAGATCACAGAAGCATTGATGCATTTGAATTATAGAATCGGTGAAGAGTATTGTAAGTACTACGGATGGTCTGCTAGAAAAACCCACAAATTTGTCTTGCAAGAAGTACAACCAGACTGTTTCTTAAAAGTGAGGATAGCAGAATTTCATGTCATGTACTGTGGTGGTCATGTGGTTATGTCAATTTCATGATTGAGATGTAGGGGTGGAGTCTAGCCTGTTAATCTGGAGATAGCCATTGAGTAGCCAATGAGGCCTCTGTGTGGGCATGGCTTTCTCCTGAGACTTCTGGGAAATCTTGCAGTATTTCCCTCATGGAGATGAGATGCCTTCTCCCCAGTTGTTGGGAGTGAGTCTCAAAGACAACGAACTATGGAAAAGACAAGATGGCAGTATCCAAGGAGCTGAAAGAGCAGGAGGAGAAGCCACACGGCCTTACCCTGATGAAACCAGACCTCTGAAGCTGGAGAAGACATGTGGAGACCCCTGCCAGCGCTGAGTTGCTTCTACCACCACTGGATGCTGTTGATGGACCCTGAGCCCTGGAAATGGGGAGACATGGGGAGACCCCTGCCAGCACTGGGATTCTGCTCCCACTCACCTGTGACTTCATGAGTCCGAAGGAGACTTTATAGACTGGTGTCTGGCATATGGACTAATCTCGGACTTATGACTTTGAACTAGACTGGGTTGGGATGCTTTCTCAATGTTCTATTCCTTTTGTATATAGACCTTATGCTTGTATCCATATGCGTGTCTATGAATTTGTTTCTCTAGTCTACCCGGACTAACACATGCACTTTGGACATGGTATCAGGAGACCAGCCCCTGAGAAAGGACATGATGCATGGTAAAGTAGAAGAGCAGGGGAAAGAGGAAAAGTCCTTGACAAGTTGGATTGACACAGG
Organism: Nesogale talazaci; assembly: GCA_004026705.1. Lineage (NCBI taxonomy): Eukaryota > Metazoa > Chordata > Mammalia > Afrosoricida > Tenrecidae > Nesogale > Nesogale talazaci. Next base: position 17,891 of record PVJH01014466.1, read on the forward strand.
GGCTGCAAAACGGGCTCTGGCAGAGGAACCATTGTGAGGATGGTGCAGGACTGGGCAGCGTTTCTTTCTGTTGGACAGAGGGTTGCTGTGAGGTGGGACTGACTCCATGGTATCGAAGAACAACTGCTGGACCACAGAGAATTCTGGCCCAGCCAAGCTGATGCAAAGCATAACTCATACAGAGAGTGTGGGCATGGGGCTCCCAGTTTTCAGTATAGCTTCAGTGGAAAAGCACCATTCTATGCAAGCCCATAACCCTGGGTTGCTTCTATTTTTTAAAAAAGCAACTGTTTCTTGGGTGTGATGGTTAGGGACTTGTCGACTAGACACTCCTGGGGAAGGGTAGGGATGGAGCTCAATCTATCAATTGCATCAGCACCTGATGATACCTCCTTGGTGTCATAAGCTTTCTTGTAGAAGAGAGAGAGAGAGACTGAGTAGAGTCCGGTCCTTTTTGGTCCTTTACCTTCTGCCAGAGCTAGATCTTATTATATCTGGTTCCTGGATCTCCTGTTGTGTCATCTGCCGCCCCAAGGAGATGTCAGAGGATTGCAAGGGTGGATTGATTTGGCCAACTTCTGACCTCTGCCTCCACCAGCCTGTGCCTTCCCCTGTCTCGGCTGCATCACTCTGCTTCTAGCTTATCAAATTTCAGCCAGGAGAACCCTGAATGGTGCAGACTGGCTCAGCTTAGTTCTGAAATGGCACAAGGGAGTTTTTGATATGAATCTCTTTTTATATTCAAACACATTCAGGCGTCGGTGGTTTTTGCCTCTCTGGAGAACCTAACTCAACACATCGGGAGATCCAAAAAAACCATGCTAACTGACTGTACTGTCCTATTTTTTACACCAACATGACGCACAGATGAGGTGACCATGAACTCTGAAAACGCATTAGAAAGAAGGATGACGCAACCCTTCGAGGACAAAAAATTCCTTTTAAATCCTTGTTTTTGAAAAGTGAATATAAAAATAGGAATGCCAAAGGGTCAAAAGTGGCCTGGGAAGAATTGAGAAGGGGAGGGGCACCACATTTTTCCCCACCTGAGAAGAAATGCATTAAGGGCATCGCTGGCAGTAGGCATCTTGACATGCTCTGATGCTCCTGGAAGTGTCACTCCGGTCTCCCTTGGGATCACCTCACCCCTACTCTCCACTCCTATTGTGGCCTACTTAACAGTCACTGCATGGGGCCAGTGGGCCTTTTTTCATTCTCGAGGAATTAATGTTTCTGTGCCACTTTGTAGAAGAGGTGGGGGATCTGAAGAAGGAGAGCAAAATGTGGAAGAGTAGGTGGCACCTGGTTGGGAAGACACTAGTAACTCCAGGTTCCAGTCTGGGATCGACCATCTGGCTGTGAGCCTCTGCAAGTCATCTAACATCTTGAACCGTAGTTATTTTGTGTGAAAAACAATGCTCCACTGATTCATAACCAACCGTTTATGGAGTGCACACTACAGGGCATTGTTCTAGAGTCAAGGGAGGGGGCTGGGGGTGGTGGGTGTGAGGTGGAGAGTCCAAGCTTTAAATGGTCAGTGATGGACTCACAAGGAAGACGACAGCAGGAGTAAAAACTTGGAGGAAGCAAGAGAGAGAACCAGGATGGCACCTGAGGGAAGAATGTGTTCCAAACAGAGGAATGGCTAATGCGAAACTCCTGAGGTGACAGGCCACAGGCACATGGACACGAAGGCCAGGGTGACCTGAACCGAGGGGCCATAGAAGGACACATTGGTCAGGTGAGGGAGGGAGGCAGAAAACGGGTCATCACGCTCCTCTTCCACGTGGGAGAGGACGGTGCCTTGGACCAGGATGCAGTGGAGGTGATAAGAAGCAGGTAGAGTCTGGGTGTATCTTAGGACAGAACAAATAGGGTGCTCGGAAGACTGGCTGCGAGTGTGAGAGACAAAAAGAAGAGGAGGACGCTGACGTTTCTGACACAAGCACCTGGAAGGAGGAGATTACCACGAGTCACACTGGAACACAGAGAGAGGGACGTGCTTGGGGTCGAGGGAAAGGGAGAAGGGAAGTTCAAGGACAATAATAGCAGCTGTTTCTCTCACAGGATGAACTGGGCTGCTGTAGGTGTCATTCCTCCTCCTGATCTGTGCTGCTGTGACTGGATTTCAATCCTATTCGAGCCCCGTGTGCTGTAAGTATCTCTCTGTCTCGGGCGAAGTGTTCTGAGCACACAGACTCCTCAATGGACAGGTATTATCTGAGCTATGTTTAGGTGACTATTTTAGGATAGCCTCACAACTGTGATTCACGTATGACTTCACAGTTAAGACCTTTCTTTCTCCCTAACAGAACACTGTTGCTAATTTTTCTTCAGGGGAGCAGCTTGTGTTGCCATGCAGACGGCTTGGTTGCTATGAGATGGTGGCGCGTCTCTGCCCCGCGATTGGCCTCTGCCTCCTCGGATGCGAGAATCTCACGCTGGAGACTGACACTGAGCTGTTACTATGGTGAACCCTTTGATTGGCGACTTTCATAAATAGATCCGTGGAATTCATTAGATTCAGGTGGGCAAAAATGAAAAATAGCTATCATCCCTGTTCCCCGTCACCAACATGGAGGCCACGTGACACTTAATGACATAATGAATCAGCATGGGGTGACATAGGAACCTTCCGAAAACTGAAGCATGGTGACATAACTGCACTAAATTTAGGTGAGAACTAGCTTCTTGCCTTGCTCTGCGCAGATTGTTCAGAGTGGAAGGCTTTGGCTGAGCAGAGTGGGATGTGGTGGTGGTGGTGGAAGAGGAAGAGGGGGTGGAGGGGGTGTGTGTACTAGAATGTCAACTTGCTCGGATAAGGATTGATACTGGGGGAAGGGTATTGAGGGACAAGACAGGGGCTCATGCTGGTTGATTTTGTGCTCCTTCCATCCTCTCTCTTCCCTGGTCTCTGCAGCCCCTCGCCCAGATTTACACAGGCAGGTGAAGAGTGGAGGTGAGGGGGTGGCCCATGTCATGATGGATTTGGCCTCTGCTCATCTCTGCTCTTGGCAAATGGGAGAAAATAGAGAAATAGCCATCCCATCTAGTTTTGTAATCAAACACCGTCTCTACAAGAACTAATTAATGGCGTTGGAAGAAGAAGGAGCGGAAACAAGGTGGTATAAGGGATGGATTGAGTTGTCTGTCAGGACTCCTTTTTTTTTTTAATCACACATAACTGAAATTATAAATTATGATTATCATTATTTTTATAGATTAGACTATCCTCTGCTGTCTCCGTTCACTATGTTTCTGTTGTTCATCACCCTCGAGGTGGGGGGAGTTTATATGTTGATCAGTGCAATTGGTTCCCCCTTGTTCCCCCTACCTTCATGGTATCTGTACTCCTAATATTGTTCCTGAGGTTTTTTTATGTCCTGGAGCCTGTGTGTGAAGGGCTATTATCTGTACCAGTTATATGTTCTGGTCTAGCCAGTTATAAGGTAGAACTGAGGGGGGCGGGTGGCAGTGGGGAGAGGTGGGGGGGATTAAAGAACTAGAGGAATGTTGTGTTTCATCGGAGCTATACTGCACCGTGACTGGCTCATCTCTTCCTGTGATTCTTCTGTGAGGGGAGTCTCCATTCCCCTTCTTTGCAACAATATGATTGGTTTTTTTGTGGGGTCTTCTGATGCCTGATACCTGATCCCAAAGACATCTCACGATCGCACATGCTGGTGTGCTTCGTCCATGTGGGCTTTGTTGCTTACCTGCTAGATAGTCACTTGTTTATCTTCAAGACCCCAGATGCTATATCTTTTAACAACTGGGCACCATCAGCTTTCTTCACCACTTTTGCTTATGCATCCACTTTGTCTTCAGTGATCATGTTGGGAAGGTGGGCCTCACAGAATGCCAAGTTATTAGAACAAAGTGTTTTTGCATTGAGGGAGTACTTGAATAGAGGCCCAATGTTCATTTGCTAGCTTAATACTCAACATATAAATGCATATGTACATAGATCTATGTCCCTATGATTATATAGAAATATATTGACATGAGTATTTAGACCTCTATAAATGTCCTTTGCCTCCTTGTTCTTTCCTCTATTTACTTTTACTTTCCTCTTGTGCCACTATCATGTTCAACTGAGAACACTCTTTAATCCATTTTGATTTTTAAAGGCTGCTTTCACTTGAAGCAACCAAAAATCAGATAGCTAGGAAACAAAACATGCATTTGACATGAAATTTTCATCTTACTTGTAAAAGTTCCATTTTGCAATAAATTCTCAAAAACTGAAACTCAACTATAAACTCCAGAGGCCAGATAGAATGATGGGATTGCAGGGTCTCAAGTTCTTCTGCTCCTTTGCCTTTACAAACACAGGGCTCCCACTGTTTATTCTGAATCCCCTGCTTGAGTGAGAGTTGGGGTTTGTAGTGCCATGAGGTTGTAGGCCCAGATTATGCCGTAAGTCAAGCTTGTTATGAAGTAACTCAAAATGAAAACCCAGAGTTAATTCTCTGAACTCACCTCCATGTAGAATGCAATGTCAACTAAAGACTAAGCGATAAAACACGTGCTGACTAAACCCATCGCTTTTACTACAATTTGACAACCATTGTTCAGAATACAGATCCACACTAGAGTTTGAGGGCGAGAGATTGAGGGCTGGGGAGCTATTTTACCCTTGACATTGTTAAGAATTGCTGGCCTCGAAGCAAGAGTGAATTTTAGGTGATTTGATTATTGTTTCTCAATTTTCTACGTGGGGCACATCCCCGAGTCACAGGCTCCAGGGTGGACTGCCCCCTCTGCCTGCCCTTGTGACCAATGACCGTCACCGTGACTCATTCTGACTGAGGTTGGAAAGTGTAACGACAAGCACTCAAGCTTGAAGGGCTTGGAAGGAAGGGCAGAAAGATACTGAGATGCTATGGGTTAGCAGATTATCTGGGAAGTTTCTGTCTCAGACACTCCTTAATGGATCTCTCTCTTTCTCTCTCTCTCTCTCTCTCTCTCTCTCTCTCTCTCTCTCTCTCTCTCCCTCTCTCTCTCTTTCTCAGCACAACAGACAAACAACAATCAAGCACCATTGTTGTAAATTGTGATCAAGTGAGCCCTGACTCCTGGTGACACTGCTCTCACTGGACCAAAGGTTGCCCGGTCCTGCGCCGTCTTCATGACTATGGTGTGTTTGAGCTCATTGTCACAGCTCATGGAGTCCACCTCACGAGGGTATCCTCATGTTTGGTAACCCACTGCTTTTCCGAACGTGTCCTTTTCCCCAACATATTAGTCATGCCCACAGCTTTGAGGGATGTCTATGCCCCCTCATGTCTGGCCTTCAGGTCTCCTCTTCCCCACTCGACTGTCTGCTTTTTTCTTTGATTCCGTGCCATTGTTGTGATTCACTTCGCACCGAACTCAGCCCTGTTCTTCACCAACAAAACGCGGCTTTGTCACATAGAGGATTCAGAAGCCGTCGATCGATTCGGGGGCAGGAAGTTGCAAGTGACTATTCTGAGGGTTGGTATGAATGGGTTGAGGGAAGGAGGAAGGAAAATTAGCACAAGTCATGACTTAGCCTTCTAGGTCTATTATGTATGCCACTCCCTTGTGTGTTTCCCCCGTCACCTCCTCAGAGAGATTTATTTAGATCTGCCCTGGTATTAAGAGTCAGTCTCCTGGGGTGGGTGGTTGGAAAGCTTCAGTGCCTGGAACTCCACTAGTTCTCCATTCTCCTTCCAGTTCATGACTGCTCGCTCCCCCTCGGCCTCTAGAAAGCACTCCACAGGAAGGCAGAGATCTCTGGGAGAAGTATCCTATTTTTCAGACCAGAAGATGCACCTGACCATAAGACACACCCAGTTTTTAGAACAAGAAAAAATATCTTGAACCAAATAGGACCAACATACTAAAAGACTTAGTAAAATAAAGCAAAAGTAACAGCGTAAACTCAACAGTGGTGCTAAGAACCATCATTGCATTAACAAATGAGGGAGGCATGTGCTGTGCTGATCATGGGACCTGACAGGCATGGAGACTCTAGGAGGTGGGACTTCCCCCAAACACACAGCAATCCACAGCATGCAAACAGCAGGCTACAGTGAGTGGGTGCATAGATCATACACAAATGTTCTGGGCTGCCATATCTTTGGACCATAAGACACACCCTCATTTCTCCTCTCTCTCTCTCTCTCTCTCTCTCTCTCTCTCTCTCACACACACACACACACACACACACACACACACACACTTACTTTTGGGGGTGGGGGATGTGCATCTAAAGTCCTACAAATACGGTAACACATCAAGCCCCTACCATGTCAGTATGAAGGAGTGTATTGGATGGCTTCTTCTGTTATCTGATTCACAGGAGTGGGTGTGGATGTGTGTTTGTGTGGGGGGCTCGGTATTTATACAGTCATGGAGACTACATGCCTCAAGCTCAACTCTGCCATGTCTTGAGCATGTACCTTGGCTTGAAGGACTTCCAAGTCTCACTCCAAGGAAAACAACAGTGAAGAGGCCGACCTTGTTGATGAAGGAATTCCAGACGTAAAGGGGCCCATGCATTTCACTTTCTTCCCAGGAACTGGAGCTCCCCTGACTGACGACACAGCCCCTCGCTTTGTCCCAAGAGCCGCAGAGGCTTCCTGCTGTCCGCTGTGTCTCATTTTCATGCCGCTCACGTAGCTCCGTAATAGCAATGAAGACGTGCGGGCAACCGGCAGCAAGCCAAAGTGGCCTGCATGGAGTGTGTGCGCACGAGGGGCGTTTGCAGCATGCATTCACCACCGGGGGCCCAGACTGACCAGGGCCCCTCCCCGGGGTGTCCATGTGACGCTTGAAAACAAGAGAAAGAGAAAGCCCCCCTCCCCCGCCCCCCACACGTTGAATGGATGTTCTGTGTCGGCTTTTGTTCCTGGGGGCGCGTGGTGTGGTGCATGTGCGCGCAAGTGCATATTTATGCAAACGTACACACGACTAGTGGCTCACACAGCTGCTAACTGAGAAATCACAGGGGCACGTTGTAGGGAGGAGAGCTGGTGTGGATCCTGAGCGACATGAAGGGGGGTCCCCAAAGTCATCCAGAGCGATCGGAGTGCCTAGGTTTCTGCTCATCACGTGTCCCGTCTTGTGACGTATGCTCACATTTGTGCTAATAAAGACCTGGTCCCAGAGTGTGGGTTCAGTAGTCATTCGGATTGTGTGGTTGTGTAAAATGCAGCTGCCTCAAACATAAGGTGTGACTAGGACGTTCTCACACTGGCGTGGATGTGGAATTAAAAAACAAACCCGAAAACCAGTTGCCCTCCCACGGGCTCGGACTCTTGTGTTGAGCGCAGGAGGGCTCTGCATAGGACTTTCAATCCAGGCCCTCCGGGAAGATCACCAGACCTTTCTTCCAACGCACCTCTGGGTGCCCTGGGGTTAGCAATGGAGTGTTTGATGATTCGTCCCATGCGGAGACTCCATGGAGGTATAACTTGTCCCCTGTGGGGGCCCAAAGATGGGTTCCACACAGTTGTATTACATTTTATAAGTTGCCCTCTCTCATTATAAAACTCACAGCTGTCACACCGACCGCAGCTCACAGTGGCTAGATAGTGAAATGCAGAACTGTCTCTGTGAGTTTCCCACACTGTAACCCCTCTTCCCTGCCCCCCCCCCGCCCCCTTGTCCCTGTAAGTCTGAAGGAAACTGACTGGGGCAATCGTATTTCCTCTGACCACAAGGCCTGAGCTAGGATGGATCCTCTCGGCCCCCAGAAAAGGGTCACTTGCCTCCCAAAGCAGGGCAGGAAATGGTTGGGGAATGGAGGAGCCTCTGGGTTGGGCTTTCCTGGACATCACCTCACCAGGCGTATCCAGGGAACTCCAGGCCTTCACTATAGCCTTTTCAGGGAGTAGAAACCGCCTTCTCCCTTCCTTGGAGTGACTGGCGATTTTGAACCATTGCCCTTGTGGCTAGCAGCCCAATATGTGACCACTACACCGCTCTCCCACCAGACGTAATAGGTGTTTTCCCCGCTACCTGTGTAAACATATTTTAAATAATGGATTTTGATTTCCTTAAAGGCATGAGCATTTGTGTGGCAAAAGTGCTTTCTGAAAACTGTATGGTGGAACGGAACACTCTCGTGTATATGGTGAGTGAATAAATGCCACAAAAGATCTCCAGGATTCTGTTCTGATTTCATCATTCTGGGGATTAAGAACCATTTTGCAATTTTAATAATCGCTTCAGAATGTGCAGCATGCTCGCTGTCTCTTCACATCAGAGGTCTCTTCCCCCGGATGGCCATCAGTGGTGTTGACTGGAACTTGTACCAACAGGCGGCCCAGATTCATCATTCACTTGTTATTCTCTTGGGGTGACATGGAATGGGTTATAAGTGATGAGACTGTAAGAGCATGTAGAGACAAACAGAGACAGGAAGAGAGCTTGTGAGGTGTGCCAGCATTTCCCCCTAGTCAGCTTGATACTGGAGAGCCAGGGTACATACAGTACTCCGCCCTGGCCACATGAGACACCAGTCTTGGGGGGATGGCAGTGGCCCTTTCCTGAGACCTGGTAGCTTGCACTTGCAAGAAGCTATCCTGCCAGTGTCTACATAGGAGAGCCCGTGAGGGGTCTGACTTCTAGGAAATGAGTCCACTGGGTCAGTGTGATGTTGGACAACATCCTGTGTGTGCCAGGATTTCCTTTGGCTAACAATTGCAAGCAGATCGCCAAGCCTTTCCTCCTGGTCTGTCTTAGTTGGGAAATTCCACTGAAACCTGTCCTCTAAGGGGGATTCTGCTGGACTTTGACATATCAGCCTCATATCCACCCGCGAGCTAAGGCAGTATGTCAAACTGACTGTGTTAGTTCCGGTAGACTAGACAAACAAATTCATAGACGTGCATATGAATATAACGATAATGTTTATATACAGGAGGAATGGAACATTGAGAAAGCATCCCAAAACAGTCCAGTTCAAAGTCATAAGTCCAATATTAGCCCATATGCCAGATACCAGTCTTATAAAGTCTCCTTCCGACTCATGAAGTCGCAGGTCGGTGGGTGCAGAGTCCCAGCACTGGCAGGAGTCTCCCCATGGCTCCTTGCTTTCAAGGCTCAGGGTTCATCAACAGCATCCAGTGGTAGTAGAAGCAACTCAGCACTGGCAGGGGTCTCCACATGGCTTCTCCAGCTTCGGAGGTCTGGATCCATCAGGGTAAGGCTGTGTGACTTCTCCTCCGACTCCTTTAGCTCCTCAGATGTTGCCATCTTATCTTTTCCATAGTTCGCTGTCTCAGTGAATGGAGTAACTCCCAACCACTGGGGGAAATGGTCTCTCATCTCCATGAGGGAAATACCACAAGACTTCCCAGAATTCTCAGAAGAAAGCCATGCCCACATAGAAGTCTCATTGGCTACTCAATGGCTATCTCTGGATTAACAGGCTAGACTCTACTCTTACATCTCAATCATGAAATTGACATAGGTATATGACTGCCACACTGACAGATGGGTGGATGGTTTTCTCTATATAATATCCAAGGGAAGTGGGGTGGGAGGAGTTGAGCTCTTGCTGCCATTGATCTGTGAGCAGGAAAGTTGCTCTGATCTGATAAATATGCACAGTTAGACTTTTCCTGGTGGCCTAGGGGATGGTGTGAGTTTGCAGGACATTTGGAGGAGGGATGGCAAGAGACGGGGCATGCTCAGATGGCAGGTTGGCCCCCTGGACATACATATGCTGGCTTAAAGGAGGGGCCCTATGCCAACAGAATCACCAGAGATGGAGCAACAGAGACATGCTAAGGGGGACAACCACCCATCTGCTCACAAAGACCCCTTTGCAAGCTGTATGACCACTCTGTTTCCAGCAGGAGAAACCCATTCCTTGAATGAGATGCAGTGAGGGGCGTAGGCAGGAGAGAGATGATACGAACCACACACGACTGGCCTCGGTTCTCCAGGTCGTACTGGGTCTCATTTGTGACTGCTGTGTTCTTGGTGAACTGGGCAGTGTGCCTGTCACTGTATGGGTTCAGTTATTCTCAATAAGCTCTTTTTTCCTTTGAGAGGGGCCCTCTTGGTGAAGAGAGGCCTCTGAGCTGGAAGGGGGAGGCACCAGACAGTTAAACTGGTTGTGTTGTCCGGACAATAATGACTTGTCTGGCTCCATCCAGCCCACTGAGCTCGCCATGTTGTACTGTGGACCAAGGGGCGGGCCGGCCAGGGGAAGCTGCCCAGCTGTATAATTGATTTGTTTTCCAAATGTTCAAGTCTGCGGCCACCCTCTGACGCAGGAGGACCTGGGAACTACCTTGGTCCTCAGCATGGAGAGTTCATGGGCGCACCGGAATGGGACCAATATTTAGGCCTCCATTACCGACTCTTGCACCTGAACTGTGACAGACCAAGCCTTCCCCTTCGAGAATTGCCATCAATGACTGTGTCTGTTGAGTGACTTTTGACAAGGTGGCACCCTCCTTCCAGCAGAGACTCAGGGAGCACCGTTGACCAAGAGGCCTCTTGGGTGTGACTCTTCCCTTAGAGCAGTGCAGTCTGGGTAAGGCATTTCATCTCCCCCACCACCCTCTCCTCCCTTTCTGGAGCTTTAGCTTCTTTCCCTATAAAATGGAAGCTGGCTATTTTCAGGCCGAGAGAGCTTCTTGAGAACTGAATGAGAGACTGTTCTGGGGAATCGTTTGGGACTTGTCATCATGTGGTCAAACACAAAATGTGCGGAGTGATCGGCACGCTCCGGGTACACTTGGCCTCTGATTCACCCCTGCGTGAGAAACCAGATGTTCTTGCTCCTCCTTGGCGCAGGGACCTCTTCAAAGCTTTGGAAGTCAGCTTCATCATGCTGTGACACGGGCTTCAGCTCTCTGCAAGGAGGGATGCGCCACTGGGTCTCTGCTGCCCTGTGTTTGCAGGGCGAGTCTTTAGCGATAAATCACACTGCTCAAGGGAACCTCAGGAAGGAAATGTCAGTGTCACTTCATGAAGGTGAACGAATAGGTGAAGAAGGATTAGGGGCCAAGGTCAGCAATCTGAAACCCTTTCAATGGACTCCAAGATGCTTTTGTTAGCCCATGAACACTGAGGCAGCACATTTGGGTCAGACTGATTCAAACCACAATCTCTTGGACTGGGTCCTTCTAACCCGGGTCTGTCACCTTGGCATTCTCAAGCGACTTTAGGACACCTCGCTTTCTCATCTTTCTCCAGGCCAGAAGAATCCTCTCGATAATCAATAACTGGACCCATGACTGTGTCTACTGGTAGGTGGAATAGAGAGTAATTGAGTTGAGAGGTTCCCCCCAATGTCTTCCTCTGCACCCTACTGTTCATGGCTGAAAGCTGCTACGAGCCACGAGTTTCTTTAAATCAGGACTTGGGAGATGTCTGGTCCTAGACTCTATCAGGCGCCAGACGTCATCAATACAGCTACCATCACGCTCCTCACCAAAGAGAGACAGTGCCAGCCATCACATTAAGGGCAAGTTAATGAAATGTTTTACCAAATGCGGAGGCTAATCTCCAAGTTATTAATTTGGTAGGGCCTGAGAGTAATGCTAGCTGTATCCAATTGGCCCTTGGAGAAAAAAATTGTCCCTGCCCGTGCTTTTAATTAAGAAATGACTGCCCTATTAAAACTCAAGTCACCCCAGGAGGTGTTTCCTATGACAGGTAAGCTATGATTTGTCATTTACATCTTAGCGTGGAGAATGTATAGAAGTCAGCGTGTTTTTTTCTGTAAAAAATTAGGAGAGTAAGTGTCTAGCAGGCAATGTGGTATGAAAGATTGCTGCTGTGAGTCAGATGAACTCCAAGTTGGATATGGCCAGTGGACTGTTGTCTTCTATCTGCGGCCAGCTGTGAGCTGCCAGCCGAGAGTCCGGGAAGAGAGGAGCAGGGGGCTAGCACCCGGGAGATGACCAGTGTATGAAGAGGTCCAGCACCACGAGGGGAGGCAGAAGTGACCCCCCCAAGTCAACTTTGTAAGGACTCTGTGTCATTCTTTTTGTCTTCAGCTGAGATCGCTTTGGACAACCACTTTGTAGACTCCATGTATTTATTTCTACGGCCTGCTTTGGATTAGAGCATTTGTAGTTTTCCTCATTCTTTTCTCTCTTTATTTCACGTGTCAATGTAATAGCCACAGGACTAGGCAGCTCCCATTCGGCTGTCAAATGGCCTGGAATCATGCTCATGCCATGAAAGTTGCTAAGCACGGAAAGGGCCGCGCTTTTGAATACAAATAGATTTCAAACTGGATTATACTGGCACCTTCCTGCTTGTGGGGACACTGTGTCACCGCACAGTCCATGGCCTGCAAAGGGAACGGTGGCCTGTTTTCTTTGAAGCGGCATGTCACGATGCTTCTCCATCTCCCCTCCCTCAGGCAGTATTTTATGGCAGCATCTGTGGTAGCGGAGGCAGAGTGCAGTTTCTCCGTTGTGACCTGCTCTTGGAAGACAAAAAGAACGACTCATAAGGCAGCCTTTCAAGCCTCATTCAGGTATAGTGTGGGCACAGGTAGGGGACGGGGTGGGGGGGGGAGGGGAGAAGTGGTCACAGGTGCAGAGCTGACACTGGTCCCACCGCACCGCGGAACAGAGGCAGGTCTTGAGTTGGATGAAGAGTTGAACTGTGCCCTTCCCCAAATGTGTGGTCTGAATCTTAACCCTTAGATCTGTGGGCACCATCCCATTTGGGAAGAAGGCTTTCTTTTTCATGCTAGTGAGGCCCTATCATGTTGGGGTGTGGTTTTAAATCCATGCCTTTTGCACTCTAAGAGGAGTGGATTAAACACAGGGAGAAGCGTGCAGACACAGGACGGAGGGAAATGGCATGACATGTGGACGTGGCCAAGGAGTCCAGGGCTGCTGGGTCATTAGACATCTTACCCCAGTGAGGACTGAGGGCTTCCCCTGGAGCCGATGTTCTAGCATCATCAACTGGGAAAGCACAAGTTTTGTTCTCTAAAAAACCACTCGCTTGTGGTGTTTCTGGCACAGCAATTAGGAAGCCAGGGTAGTGCTCCAGGACCAGGGCTGGATTTGACCGAGGTCACGACTCCTTTCTTGTGCAGCCCTGAGTGTGCTATGTAGCACACCATGGACAATGGTGCATTTGGACGTGGGAATGGCGCCTTTAGCCCTAGGCTGGCCCAGCTGGAATCATCATGAGAGGCTCTGAGAAGAAACCAACTGACCACTAAGATGAAGGGGGAGGGCGGGTGCCTTCACTTTGCTCTGAGACATGCTGGCTTCCCTCTCTCTTTGGGAAGAGGCCAACGACTTGGAGACAGTCTAAATTATCTTTTATACATTCATAAAGAAGTTTATTTTTGGTAAAGACAGCCCCACTGGAATAGATTTGATTGGCTTACATTGGAAAAGTAATTTGGGGTTCATCATCCAAATTGCATTAAAAATGCTGAAATGCCTTCCAGTTATTACCTCGTCTCGCTGGCTGACTTCTCGCTGAAACAGGGGCAGGCACTGCCATCCAGATCCCAGGCTCCGCATAGGCTTTCTGTTCCTCAACAGGAATGAGAGCCAGGAGCACTTTCCTTGTAGGAGGACTGAGAGCACTCAGTCTCCGTCTTGTCTACAGAGGCCCCCTCCTGCTGCTGCAGAATGCCTCTCCGGGGCATGAGGCTCTTTCCAGTTGTGCTGTGCACAGCCAGCCCTGCAGGGAGGGGAGCCCTGGCACGCCATGAAGAGCCCCCAAGAGAAGGATCCTAGAGGGATCTTCCCTCTTCTCTTTCCCGGACCCACCCGGTGGCCTGGGTCTGAGACCCCGCTCCGGTGAGGAGCCACCCTCACTGAAAGCACTGGGTGTTGACAAAGGAGCGGAGTTGAAGCCCTCTCTTTGACTTGCTCAAGAGGACCCAACTTTGAGGCTGATGAAATTATTTTCAAGTATTTCCTTCCTCCCTTTGACTTGGACTCCCTTTGGGTGGCGTCTCATGCTCAACCCCTGTGTTGGAGTGAGTGAGAGGGTTTCTTGATGGCTCCCACTCTGTCCCTGTCAGCGAGGAGGTGGGAACAGTTTTCAGGCTTTTCCCTGGTCTCTGGAGGAACGAGCTTCCCTCATTCTCCTTGAGGGGAAGGAGGAATGCGTGATAGAATGTGCCCTGCTCTCTCTCACGAGTCACCCGCGAGTCCATTTTGACAGAGGACAAGTCTGCCTCTCTCAGAGTGGCACTGGGCTTTTTAGAGTTTTGAATGGCTGATTTGGAGGAAGTAAATCACTAGGTCTTTCTTCCAAGACCCCTCTGAGTGGACTTGAACTTCCCCATCTTTGGCTTAGCAAATGATCACGAGTGTGATCCTCTTGAACCAGCCCCGGACTCCAACCCTGTCCTCTAGTTGTCTGCTGCTCCACGGGAGGTGCACAGACAAGCCATCTTGACCTCACCTGAGAGACGGTCAGAAACGGAGGTCTGAGTCTTGTTGGAAATGAGAAACAAGGTCTTACCCCTGAACCTGAATTTCAAGCACGATTCAAAGAGAATTATACTCATAATGCTGCTAAAGAAAGATTAACGCTTGCTTTAGAAACTGGCAGGAGTCCTAGGATCCTGGCCTTTGTCCCCCTTTGGGTCCAGAACTGAACTTACCCTTGTGTTAGAGGGAGTCACCCTTCTGGATGAAAGGGGCAGTGGTTACCCAAAGACCAAGTTCAGAGGGTGAGTGAGGAAGGAGGAGGCAGACACGGGAAACACAGGGAGGCCAAGGGCCAAGGGACAGTGTGCTGAGGGGTGGCAGGTGACAAGGGGGAAGAGAAAGGTGTGTGCTTTGTTGAATGTGAAAATGCACAGGGCAGATCTGCTTGGCAAACCTTCATGTAACTCACAATGAAATCATTAAAGATAAAATCGGCAGCGCGCTAGGAAGCCTAATGGGCCTTCAATCCTCACCACTGACGTAGTTACTGAGCCCTGACCCACCTTTCCTGTCATTTTTAAATCAGATATCCAGAATAACACTGCTGTACCTGGCACCATCCACATCTTCATCCCGATTCCCACACTTGAAACTCTTGAGATCCCCATCTACCCAAATGGGCCTGTGTTTTCTCTCTCCTCCCAGGGCATGGCTTTCCATGCCAAGCCCCTCCCCAGGAGACCTTTGCTCCTGACCTTTGGGTTCCAGAGGCCAAAAGGGGGGAAGTTGAGGGCAGAACTTCTTAAGACTGACTTGGGCAGATTCAAACAGTGATGGGTCACAATTCAGAGAGGAAGTAGGTCCAACAGAGATTTAGGGAACAGAGGGTCAGTTTCTGGGTGACCCACTTCTTAGGTGACCTGAAGCTCACATGTGACTTCGATCTAAGCTTCTGTTGCTTCCGTTCTTAAGTTGATGGGAAAGCTACCTTTGAACACCTTCTGTGAAACCCATTAAACCAACTTGGAATCTTAAAGAGTTTCTGTACTTTTGCTTTTAAGGCCAATTTAACCGGAAATATATGGTCAGCAAGGAGTTTCAGTGTTGACTTTACTAATAGTCTAATGGCCTCTTTTGTTTTTATTGAGCATAGGATCCATTAACCTATCATTATAGGATATCCCCATGCCATGGAATCAAATGGTTAATTGGATGGTATGTCTCCAACAGTTTAGTCTGTCATTATAAAAACTCTTTGCAAAAGCCTGTATTTGATCATTCCCAAAGAGAGAGGATTTCTCACCATGAAAATTGGCTTTAGGCTTAACAGCCATTACTCACAGTTCCTTTTCCTGGCATTACAACTACAGGAGTAGACAATGGATCTGTTCCAAAAATAATCTCAAGCATTTCCCTCTTAAAGTATGTCAATTTCCAGGCTTATCTCTCCTGTCTCCAGAGTGGAGAACCTACAGTCACAAGCTGCACAATGGACTCTAGCCTGTGATGTGTTGAGGGGCATTTTCTTGACAGCTCTGAAATGCTACATGGTTCATTTCATGGCTGTTGAACCCAGAGGGATGGAATGGGTGTTGACAGACACGCAGATTCACTTTAGCAAAGTAAAGGAATTAAAGCAGACTAGATGATTTACGCACACACACCTGGAATACTCCCAAGAGACTGCGGTGTACCACTCTGCTGTTATTGGTGTGATTATCAGTTGTGGTGGAGTCAGCGCTGACTCACCGTGAACCCACAAACAGCAAATTCAAGCGTTGGCTGGTCCTGAGCCACCCTCATGACTGTTGCTATGCGGGAGCCCATTGTTGTGGTGTATTTTTGAATGCCTTCCAACTGAGGGGACTCTTCTTCCAGCCCGCTATTAAACAACATCCTCTGGGGATCCACAAGGCTTTCGTTGGCTGACTTTTGGAAGTAGATCTCCAAGTCTTTTCCCCGACACCTCAGTTTGGAAGCTCCACTGACCTGAGTGACCCTCCTGGTATTTGAACTACGTAGTGGCACAGCTTCATACACATGAGCCAACACATCAGGTCTAACTGACAGACAGGTGACGGTACAAGTCTAAAGGTCACCATGGTTGTCCATGTCAACAGAGCTCATGTATCGGACAAACCCTGTGGGGCTGTACAGAGCAACACTGGATATACTCTTCTCCTGGTTTTATGTGACTGCTAGACTTCAATTTCAGCCCAACTAGCATCTGCTCAGAGACCTCTTTAAAAACATTTAATATAAATGGAGTCACACCCTTCTTCTCCAATCACTGTTTATTTCCAAAAGCCAAAGTCAAACTGACTGCCTTCAAGTCAAGTCTGACTTATGACAAACTGAAAGGACAGAGAACAGCTCTGTAATTTATAGGCATTGATTCTTCTGCGGTCTTCCTGACTTAAGATCCAACTCTCACATGCACAGCAAGTGATTGAAAGTACCACAGCTTGGGTAAGGTCTCACTCAGTTCTCAAAGTAGCATCCTTGGTTTGGAGCACTTCAAAGAGGTCTTTTACAACAGCTGTACCCAATGTCACGTGCCTCTTCATTTCTTGACCACTGCTTCCATAAGTATTGACTGAGAATCCAAGCAGGATAAAATCCTTGACAACTTTAATCTTTTCTCTGTTTATCATGATGTTTCCTATTGGTTAATTTGTGAGGATTTTAGTTTTCCTTACATTGAATTGTAATCCATACCACAATCCTTGATCTTCATCAGCAAGTATTTCAAGTATTCCTCACTTCCAATAGGCAAGGTTGTGTCATCTGCAGATCACGAAATTTTAATAAACCTTCCATTTGTCCTGATGCCACATTCTTCTTCCTATAAGTCATCCTCTCTGGATATTTCCTCAGCATACAGACTGAATAAGTTTAGTGAGAAGATACAACCCTGAAACATATCTTTCCTGATTTTAAACCAAGTACCATGTCCTTATTCTGTTTATACAACTGCCCCTTGATCTGTGTACCAGTTCCCGGTGAACACAATGAAGTGTTCTGGAATGCCCATTCTTTTCAAAACTATCCATACTTTGTTATGATCCACACAGTCGCATGCCTTTGCATAGTCAATAAAACACAAGCAAGCATCTTTATATTATTATGCTCCCCCCACCCGCTTTTCTGCTAGTCCTTGAATGCTTAACCAATTGCACAGCTTCAATGGTCTTAAACATCCCTAAAATCAAAGAAAATAATGAGGTGTTTGTGTGACTATTGAATATCAGGAAATGTGTTCTAATACAAAGAAGTGAAAAAGCCTTGTTTTTGCACAAAAAGTGATGTGAACGTGAAACCTCGACTTGTTAATTATTCAAGATATCCCTATATCCTGAAGGACTGATAGTGAAGAAAACCTTCTCCATTTTCCAGTCTTTGCACAATTTGCTCAGAACCAGAAACGTACTTCTCTAAAGCACATCTTTTTATAGTACAATAAAAAATTTAACACCAATTTGAGGTGTTAATTTGTCACAAGGAAATACATGATTAATTACCAAATTAATTGTCCAACCTGTGAGTTCATTTAACCCGAGTTCAGGGAGGAAATAGAATCAGCTGAGATGGAGAAGGTGTCAGGACGTCTAGCTCTCAGGGAGCCTTAAAGGGTATGGAGTGGGACTCTTTGTTTGAACCTAAACATTCTGACAGTAGGATTTGTCTACCTGAGAACAGTTCTCAGGTGTCCACTTGCATGAGCCTATTTTCAAGGGTGCCTCTGCAGGGGATCAGGCAACGCAGAGGAAGAACAACCAGGAGTCTGCCCAGCTAGTCCCCTCAGACCACAGACTCTTGTCTGAGCCTTTGAAAAGAGGCCAAATGCCAAGGGAGCTGCTTTCAGGAGGGAGCTGAGTCACAGGCCTGGGGGGAATGCTCCTGAAGTCCAAAGAGTAGAGGCTGGCGAGTGTGAGAAGCTTGGCTTGCAGCACCGACCAGCAACCAGCACGGCATGGCCTCCTCTGCACTCCCAGAGCTGGTCATCAGGACAAAGGATGCTGTGATCCTTGAGGAGGGCATGAGCAGGAGTGGCGGCCCTGGCTAGAAGCATCAGCATGGGTGAGTGAAACAGGGATGGCAGGAGGTGGGGAGCAGAAACAAGGCAGGTGCCATGTATTTGAGGTGTGCTTGTGAGTCCTCGTGAGACACGCTCTAGGATGAAATTCCTAGGTGTTATTTTGAGGGACCCCATAGGCCTTGGGCCCCTGAAGTGGAACCTGGTGTGATCAGCGGTGGTTGTTCACTGCCGGGGAGCTGGCACTGACTCGGGTGACCTGATGTATAATGGTAGAAACTGTTTAAATGTAGGGAGCTGCTGGTGTGGTGACACACAGGCCAGGGAGGCCAGAGGAACTGGTTCCAGGTTCAAGGGGAGCTCTTTGAAGAGAGTCGTTGAGTACATATGTAGTGGAGGGATGTGAGCAGAGGAAGGGCTGCAGGAACATGCCTATCATACACTGGGGACAATTGGCTGAAGATGGAGGGTCTGGCAGGTGACAGAGAAGAGAGACGCTGGTCCAGGGGGAAGGCCCTGGAATGGAAGACCCTCAGGGTTGCCATTGAAGGCTTCTCAGGAAGGAAATGATGAGAAAACCAGACCGGGTGGATTCACCTGGTCTGGTATTTGGCAGGAGTTAGTGGGAGTTTTTGTTTTATTTAAATGAAACCTAATGAGGATGTGTCCCAGCTGTGTGGTAGAGAGTGGTAGAAAGAGAGGTAGAGAGGGCAGACAAAGACACAACCCAACACACGGGCCGATTCCTTTGGGGTGGATTCTCAGTGATGGAGTACTTTTTTCACCAGCCTGTAATGTTTAATTTTCTATACCAGACATTTACCGAGTTTGTAAAATTTTTCTGGGGAAAAAAAAGTTTTTTTTAAATACTAAGACAATTCATCCCTTTGTTTTAGAATGAGTTCACAGCATACCTTCTCAGGGAAACAGAACTCCACAAACCTTTGTTGAGACTGTGGGCCTCACAGGGATCCCTGGTGACATCGTGGGCTACACATTGAACCGCTTACCACAAGGTCAGCATTTCAAACCCACCAGCAGCCCTGAGGGTAACAGATGAAGCTGTCAGCTCCCATCCCACGATGCATAAATCTCAGAAAGCCAAAAGGACAGTTCTTCTCTTGCCTACAGGGTCGCTGTCAGTCAGAATCAACCGGAGGGCAGGGAGTGTGCTGGTCTTCCCGGACTTCCTTCTACCACAGCTGGCGGGCCCTCTGGTGACTGTGGAGTTGTGGATGGGTCCACAAAGGTACCTGTAAATGCATGCTAATGTTTTCTTGGCAACCAGTCTATAAACTTGGCTAGGCCAGTTTGTCCCACTTGGCTTAGCCTTCCTATCTCTCAATAGGTGCTCCATGAATGCCTAGGAGCGGAAGAAAATTCCGACCCTGAAACAAAGAGACTAAGCATTAAAGTCCAGTTGGTGGGGTGACCTAAAGCTTTGGGAAGTTTCCCATCTATCCTTAAGTTTCTGCTCCCTCTAGAGCTATGGACATTGTTGCAGTTCAGGTCCTGACCGAAGAGGCCACACCTCAAGACGTTCCGCCACTTAGTCAGGGGAGCTTGTCTTTCATCATTTGGGTCAGGAGAGCCTCAATAAAGAATGTGGGCAGCTGGATGCTGATAGAGCTCAGGCTTGAGGAAATGCAAGGAGAGTGTGTTCCGAGTCTTATCCCAGGCTTCCAGCCTGCCAGGTGTGTGCCTGGACATAGGTATGTTCAAGTCACAACTCTGCCCGCCCACACAAGGCTATGCTCCTCTCTTCTTCAACGTCTCCTGCTTCTTTCTCTCACACATGCAACACACGGACATGGGGCATGCGCCTCCCTCAGTGTGGTGCTTGACGTGGTGCATTTGTTCAGGAAGCCTTGGGTTTGATACAACTTTGTGTTCTACTAGGGAGCAGTAGTGGTTCCGTGACGGAAATCCATCCCGCCCCACTTCCATCTGAGACACGTGGATTCAATTTTCACCAATTGACCTCCCGGGTAGCCACCACCTGGTGTCAGCAGAGATGTGTGTGTTGCTGTCATACTGAGCAAGTTTCAGCTGAGCTTCCAGAGGAAGGTAGAGAGGAAGAACTCCTGGGTGAGCTTCTTCTGAGAATCACTGTGGCCATTACATACGTATGCTGCTGTCAACTGGTGAAAGGGTAGAGTCAAGACTTTCGATCAGGTCATAACTGGATGACCTCATTTGAGGGTTCTGTGGATATGAATAGCTCACTGGGGGCTAGACCAGCTCTCTGCTTGTTTCCCTGTGTGACATTCCTGTTGACTAGCCACATGGAGACACACTGATGGAGCCAGAGTCCTGGAGCTGGAGGAGCCACATGGCGACACACAACAGTGCTGAGATGCTTCCATCGCTGCTGGATCTACAAGACTTTCCACCCACTGGCCTGTGGTCTTCTTGTATTCAGCATCATTGCATATGCCGCATGCGTCAGTAGAGGAATTGATAAATTGGTAAAAGATATATTGACTCAAATCAGACTTTTGGGCTTAAACTGGACTGGACTGGGCTGGGATGTTTTCTTAATATGCAATGATATTATATAATTGATATAAAACTGTCACACACATGCTTTGCTAGCCTCCTTGGACTAGCACAATCATTGTGGTTGGGCCGGCCCCTCTTGGGGATGGCACAGAATACAGCTGCACATCCTTCTGTTAGGTATGCAGCTGCCAGAAGACTGAACCAACTCTCATCCATTTTGGATCATTGGGCTCTCAGAGGTTATTCTCTGCCCCCAGGTCTCAGTTCTCTTGGCAGGTCCCTAAGGAGAAACAATCAACAGATAAGAACAAAAGAGCAAATGGCAACACACAGGCCCAGAGGTATTCCATAGTGAAGCCATTTTGTTATGTGACAACAAATGTCCTGAACAACTAGAGACCAGGAAGATATGTAGTCACCTCCAACTTTTAAATACTAACAACAGTCTGAAGGACATTGTGATGACAAATAAGGGATTAATGCTACTAACTCTTCCAATGCATATCTGCCCTATTACCATCCCTGGGACAAAATGTGACTCATCCAGACTTGTCACAGTCCTTGTGTCACCCCTATTGTGCAATCAGAGATCAGGTTTGTAAACAGGTCTGAGATCAGAAAACAAAGGCCTGGAACCAGAGTTCAATGTAGAGAAAGGGCAAGAGCTTCCTGCCTGTGGATGTCACTCACCCAGAGGAAAGCAGGATTAGATGGAGTGAAAGGTATTTCTCAGAGATGGGCCCCCAAGTTTCTTGTTTCCTTGTAGCCTGAAGATGAGTCTAAATTTTAGGACAGTATGACCCACAGTACTAGCTCCTACAAGCTCCCACCAACCCAGAGACAGAAGACACCATCTGTTCTGAAGTGGAAGATCATCTAATTATGAAATCAATGGTTTGTCTCATAGCCCACGTCTGGAAGCCAACCGCGGCTAACCAAACTGGGATATCAACCTAAGGACATTGAGGGACAGCCTCGGTGATCCCCGTGACCCTCTTTATTTTCTCGGTGGAAACTGGCCAATGTGTTTTTCTCAGCAATTTTAAATTTTAGAAATGCCCATTTTTGGCCCTCTCTTCGGCAATGCAATAAACCGAGGTAGGATTCTGAGATAGCCTCTTTCTCCTTCCGTTGGGGCTCCTCATTGTGACTCACTCTGTATTTATGCTGCTAAAACCGTCCCAGACCTCAAATGTCTGTCATCGAGTCGATTCCAGCTCCTATTGGCCTGACAGGACAGGGCAGAGGCGCTCCGGTGCGTTTCCAAGACTGTAATTCTGTGAGTGTAGAAAGCCTCATTTTTCTTCCTTAGAATGGCTGGTGGTTCCCAACTGCTGACCTTGGGGTTAGTGGCCTAGTGTGTAACCACCACACCACCAGAGCTCAACTCAATCCTTTCACTTGATTCAGAATATCTTAGGGGCCAATTCCAGTTAGTCCATTGAGAGTGGCTTAGAGCACTCTGTTGGGAAGGATTTTGAGTTAGGCAGGAAGGAAGACCGCTGTCCATTAGAAGCGATTACCAGGGGCACAGGAGGGAAAGGACCTTGTAAATCCTGTATATCTACTCCTTCTGATCTAGACCCTTACATTGGTCAGTTAAGTGGTATCTTAACTGGTATCTTTCCCTCTACTTTCTTCCAGAGAAAGATAAGTCTCCCAGAGCCATCCTCTGATAACCAATCCCACCCATAGCCTCCCTCTAGGACTAGAAAGTGCTGCCCCATTAAGTGTTCAAGGCTATAAATCCTCATGAATACAGAGTACTTCATCTTTTTCCCATGGAACAACTGATGGGTTCGAACCCCTGACCTTTAGGTTAGAGACCAGATTCTATCCATGGGAAAACTCCACCCCTACTCTATTTTAGCAACTCAACGTTCTTTAGACCTACATATATAGGTTTTGAAAAGTTCATGGAAAAATTTCATGATCTTGTCCATTTTTTCCCACTGACTTTTTGAAATTCCATTATATATATATATTTTTTTCACCCCTTCCTCCCCCCTCAACTAACCAACATTGGCACCAAGGCCATTTCAACTTCTATAGGAAAGAGTAGAACTGCCCCTTAGGGTTTGCAAGGCTATAAATCTTTTGGGAGCAGACGCTACATATTTCTGCCATAGGGTGGGTTTGAACCACTGAGCTTTCAGTTAGCAGTCAAGCATCTAACCTCTGAGCCACCAGTGTCGTGTGTGTTTGCATGCGCACATATAGGTATGTATTTACAGTTCAAGTCAAGATACTTTTGTAAGCAATGATACCAGCCATTTAGTCCTTCCCTAAAGAACTGAGGGTCCAGGGGATCTAACCATATTAATGTGGTCATTTAAAATGTTTTAACTGAATTTATACACTCTTTAAAGAAATTTTTTTTAAGATTAGGAAATGAAAAGAAGACAGGAGACAAATTCGCATTGAAAATTGTGGCAGTTACATAATTTCATGTCAACTTGAAGATATATAAAATCATAGGGGTGATAGTCAACCTGTCAATCGGCTCACAGTCTGATGGTGTATACTTGTGGTGTGGCCTTCTCATAAGGTAGGCTTTCTGAACTTCTCTTTCTCTCTCTCTCTGCCTTCACCCCCCTGCTGGCTGATCACAATTGCTACCATGCATCCAGCACCACTGAATCCATACAACTCTGCACCCACCAATCTGTGATCACCTTGTATTCTGCATCATTGTATGTGACTGCATGAGTCTGAAGAGGAACGTATGGGCAGACTTATGGACTTGGTTGGATGGGACTGAGATGTTTTCTTGACATATAAATAGTTCTTGATACAAAGTCCTTTCCCATATTTAAGTGTCTCTGGATTTGTCTATCCAGTCAATTTGGACTAGCACAAAAGGTGAATGCCTAATTGTTTCCCATTGAAAGGTAAAAAAATTTGCCTTGTTAGATGAAAGGAGTGAGCATCTCCCCCCAAAAACTATTGTCATGACCTTTGTTCTTAAGGAGTCTGCTCTCACTTTGATTCTGTTACCAAAGCAGATGTTTCTTGGCACAGCTGAGAAACAAAGACAGAGAGTAGATGAAAGTAAAAGGAGAAAGAGACACTTGAGTCGAATAAGCAAGAGGCAAGCTAAGACTATGGTCTCCAGGGTAAGTTCTTGAGAAAAAAAGCTGGGGGGTGGGGTGAGAATTTGCAATTTTATCTACATACATTGATAAGCAAATAGAGGAGATTATGACTACATGGCAAATTTCTGAAGGAGGATCACAAGTGTGCCTTGGACAGGGTTGTACCTCTTGACTTGGAATTGGCTTGTTGGACTCCTCACTTCTAAATATTGTGTAAGTTGGTCTAATGATGACTTTTTTGGCTCCTTGACCAAAATCCTTTTGTTCTGTGATCAACTGTAGGTTGTGACTATCTTTTCTTCATACTTTTGGGGTGCCATATCTGATTAGAATCAATACTCACTTGCTGTGGTTGGGTATTTTACCCAGAACGGCACAAAAGAAACAAGATAGCAGTAAAGAAAGACTAGGTTAATTATGGGCAGTATATGAGGTACACATTTCAATCTCCTGACAGCATCGCTTATATCCTCAGGGTGGGTTCATTGGCAAGCTGTGGAGTTGCAGTACACAGGGCTAAGCAGGTTGGGGAGTGGTCTCTAGTGGACCCCTTCTACCTCTTGAAAGCTGACGCTTTGATTGTGCTTCATCTTCTAGATTGTACCGGTAAACCATGCCTGTTACAGTTCTTCCAAGAAACTCTTCAGGATCTTGATGATATTTATTTTAAATTGCCATCAAAAGTTCTGCTTGCTATTGTCTGCAGCTGATTTAGGTGCAATAATTTAGGCATCCATGAAGCAGAAAGTTGGTTCTACTTTAATTTGTTAGTCAGAATTACGTAAACTGAACCAACAGAGATATCTACGGTACTAGGTATTGCCTCTGCTGTTAATTGTTGGTCCTCTTTGATTAGAATATGAACAAGGATAATTTTTTTGTGTGTGTGAAAAAATGGATGTGGATAGCCTAGAGCTGTGGGCTTCATCTTCAACATCATTTTGTCCCTTCTTAAAATTAGTTATTCATTTGTGAGCCATTGATTTCTCTGGTACATTGTCCTCATAAACTTTCTGTAAAACATCAATGATTTCAAAGATTTAACATCAAGTATTAAACATCAATGATTTAACTCAAGTGTCACCATAAATTTGATGTCTGTTCTTGCTTCGATTTGAGCAGAACTCATGTTATTTTTATAGGAGCTTTTTTTCCTTTCCTAAAATAACTGTTGCAAACTAGATCCTGTTTACACATGTTATAACAAGCTAGCACATGTTTGTTTTGGTGCAAAACAGTTTTGAAGTACATGCATAGTTTTAAAATAATAAACCTGTCCTGTGAGTTATTTGAAGTCCTAGTGGTGCAGTGGATTAATGGTTAGGCTGCTAACTGCAAGATTGGCTGTTGGAAACTTCCAGCTGCTCAAGGAGATCGAGATGAGGCTCTCTACCCCAGGAAAGATTTGTCATCTCAGAACCCCCCAGCCCCAGGGGGTGCTTCTACTCTGTCCTTTAGGGTCAACATGAATCGGAATTGACAAGAGTGAGTTTGGGGGTTGTGTCTACAAAATGGAGTGTCTGCATGGTGCAGACAATTAATGTGTTCAGCTGTTAACCAGAGCCCGACCGTTTAACCCCACACAGATGTGCTGCAGAGGGGAGTTTTGACAACCATTTCCAAACAATCAGCCTCCGAAAATCTGTGTATCCTATTCTGACACACATAGGGAGACCACGACTTGGAAGTGGCTTGATTAGATGTATTAAAGTCACGTGTGTACAGTATGTGTGTGTGTGTGGGGGGGAGTTTGATATCTAGTTATGGTTTCCTAGGTTGAAATCTTTACAAGAACCGATCAGAAGATCTTTCCTCCCACAGGGGGCACTGATGAGTTCAAGCAGTTGACCTTTCAGTGCACAGCTGAGTGCTTAAATGATGCAGCACTGGAACTCCTTTACCTCCATACTCTGTTTTCTCCCCTCACCTCTTTAACGTGGGCTTGACATCGAGATTTGGACTGAGTTTGTATGGTGCCAAAGACCAGTCCCAGAGCTATTATCAGGCAAAAAATAAAAGTAGATCATGGGGGGTCTACTTCCACACTGGGGGTGGGAGGTAGGGGGAGGTTGAAGAAAGTAACATTCTTACCAGCAGAGGGGAAAAGTATTAAAAACATCCTCGTTCCATGAATGCCAAGTCTCCACAGTTACTCCTAGAGCACGCTTTAACGCTGACTGAAGAATGTGAAACATTTTAATTTCCTGTTTGAACAAGAAGTCTGCATGTAACTGCAAGTATTGTCACGCACAGGGTGTTTAAATATATGCCTACATGGTGAGAGCAACGGCCCAAATTTAATTGCCAGCCCAGTTTGCAACCTAGGACATGCAAGGGACCACGGAGCTTTGTCTCCAAGGGGCTGGAGGCAGAAGAGAAAGACCTTTCTTCAAGTCTTATTTATAGAAGAGAGAATTTTTTAAAAGACTGCCCTTAAATTCCTTTAGGACAGTGGTTTCCAACCTGTGGGTTGGGACCCCTTTGGGGGGTTGAGTGACCCTTTCATAGAGGTTACCCGATTTGTAACAGTAGCACAATGACAGTTATGAAGTATCCACGAAATAATTTATGGTTGGAGGGTCACCACAACACCAGGGGCTGCATGAAAGGGCCGTGTATCAGACAGGTTGAGAACCACTGCTTTAGGAGATGGAAAATGCCCCTCGAGTGAGAGGGGATGGGTTCAGAGTCCCATAAAGGGTTTGAGAGTCAACCTTGGCTCCTGCTTCACCTGTCTTGTTGGGACTGTCTGGGGTTGTGTGATCAAGCAAGCGTCCCAGAGCTGCCTCTAGGGGCACTGCATGGTCAGAGCCCGAGCAGGGACCGCACAAGCTGCCTGTGCTCAGATGAGCCTTTGGTACTCTGGGAAATCAGGTGGTGCCTGAAATCAAATATCTCTTTGTAAACTGGACCCCGAATTCCTTTTCCCGTGGCTGGAGGAGGCCTCAGAACCCAGAGGTAAACAGCTGAGAAGCTCACCAACCAGTTGGAGAAGTTCCACTTCCTCAGCAGAATGTGGGTTTTGAAATAATAATGCTCTGCTTCATAAGCTGCATTCCAGTTTCGAGAGCCCAGAGACTGTAACCATTCATCTCCATAGACAATTCGTCTCTCAAAGTGCTCTTGAGGCCAGGAAGGCTCTGGTGCCTGCCACGCACCAGCTCAGAGGGACTGTGTGCATGATGCTCTACCACAGAGAGGCAGCCCCCGCCATGTGAAACCATCATCGGGGCCCACCATTTGAGAAACCAGAGTGCTAATTTCCTGAAGGGCTTAGTCACTTATAGCCACTGATTGCCTCATCTGTAATGAGGCCCAGTGTGTGTCTGAGTGAGTCATCTGTTGGGGTAGGAGAGAAGACAGAAGAGAAGAGCAGGATTTTTTTTTACCAATCTCATTTTTACTGGCAAGAAATTTGGCATCTGGCTAGTCTCCTTGTCCCTCATAATTCCCTAATACCGTGTTTTGGTTGGTTAAAGAAAGGGCCTTGGGAAATCAGAGCCCCGCTGTTTTGGTAGACGATCAATAGCAGGAGCTCACCCTGCAGTTTTCTCAGCTTGAACACGGAGGGGTCCCCTTTTCTACATTTGGTGCTGCAGATTCTTCCCACACATAGCTGGTGGCTGTCATCCCCACTTTCCCTCGCTGCCCAGACTCCAGGGGAGGTGGCGGAGCTACAAAGCACAAAAAGAGGTGGAGAGGCAAGGACTTGGGAGCCAGGCCCACCTAAAATATACTGAGCACGATTCCAGATGGCAGGGCTCCGGCTTGAACGAGGCTTTCTTCCCTCTCTTGATATGGGTTTTCTTTACCTAGTACATCCTTATGTGGATGAAAAGTAAAAACTGGGGTTGGGGGGGGGGTTCCATTTGACTTGGACCTAGCACTATTCTGATAGTTACAAACGTAACTGTTGCCAAAAGATATTCAAGTTACTGGCATAGAAACAAAAAACTTTCCCCTAATTTCCCATATGTTGAATATATAAATCAGAGACATTTGGCAAAAAAAAAAAAAAAAAAAAGGGGGGGGGATGGTGGTGGTGGTGGGTAAAATAGTAAACTATTGGGCTGAGCCCCAGTGGCTTAAGTGGTTGAGTGCAGAACTGCAGCCCGCGGGCTTGGCGGTTCAAATCCAGCAGCGGCTGGGTAGTGCCCACAACCACCAGAGGCAGTGATGCTCACACACAAAAAAACAGTAAACTATTATCTAGATTTACATTTATTTCCTTCGACTTATGAATACTCTAAAGGTGTCCCTGCTCTTCAGGTCCTTGCTCTTCAGCTTCTGTTTTGTGATTCCTCAGAGGTCTCCATGTGTCTTGGCATTGATCTTATTCCATCTCTTCGCTCACTTGATTTATCTCTTTTTATATCTCACAGGAGATTGACTTAAAAGTCTTAGACTAGGCAATTAGGCTAAGAATAAGCAATAAGGAAAAATAAAAGCCATTCAACTTAACAAAGAAGTGAAACTTTTTCTATTTGTGGATGATACACTTCTGGGCAGAGAAATCTCAGAGACCCAATAAGAAAACTACTAGAACTTATGGAAGAATCAGTAAACTGAAAGAATACAAGAGCAGTATACAATTATCAGTCAGATTCCTTTGCACTGTCAAAGACAATATTGAAAAGAAAATCAGGAAATATAATATAATACAATATAATTTATAATAGCCACCCAAAAGATTAAATAATTGGATATAAATCTATCAGGAGATACAAAAAAAATCCTATTATAATAAAATGACAAAATACTATTACAAAAAATCAAAACAAGCCTATGTAAATAAAAGAATATGTCATGCTAATGCTCATGTCATGCTCATGTCATGTCATGCTCATGGATAAGACTTAACATTGTGATCCAGTTTCTATTATATTCTTAAAATAAATAACAATAATAAAGTACTAAAGGAAAGATACCATGGGAAGTAGGGGGTTGGAGGGGGACAGAATAAAGTAGGAGACCTCTCACTTCCCAATCTCAAAGCTTACAACTCAGCTACAATAGTCAAAACAGATTGGTACTGATCTAATGACAGACATAGAGACCAATGGAACATAATTGGAAATCTAGAAGTCAATTCACCTTTGAACAGCTGATTTTTGATAAAGGGCAAAAAGTCATTAAATGGGGAATAGATAGTCTCTGTAACAAATCGTTTGAGTAAAACTGGAATCCATTTCCAGAAAAATACAAACAGGGCCAATATCTCACATCAAATACAAAATGAACTAAAAGACCTAAAAGATCAAAGACCTAAAGATAAAACCTGAGACAATAATAACCATGCAAGAAAAGAATCACAAAGGGGGAAAAAAATCACAGATGTAGGGGCCATAATTCAGGGTATAAATACATTACCCACCATAGCTAAAACAACACAGATAACAGAAGACAAACTGGATGACTGGGGCTTCAGAGAAATTATACATTTATGCACATCAAAAGATTTCACCCCCCAAATTAAAGGAACCAAGTTGCTGAGGGAATTTTTTTTTTGGCAATGACATACTGGGCAAGGGACATGAAGAAATGTTCACTATCATTAGCCATTAAAGAAATACAAATCAAGACAGCAATGAGATATCATTGCAGTGCAGCACTGATAGCACAGAAAGCAAATGCCAGTAAGGGTGTGGAAAGATTGGAAACTTTCCTTATCCATTGCTGGTGGGCCTGTAAAAGGATACAACTCCTGTGAAAAATGTTCTTTAAAAATCAGAACTAAAAGTAACCTATGGTCCAGCAATCCCATTCATAAGTATAGAGTAGAAATAAGAGCAGTGGCATAACTAGATATATGCACACCCATGTTTATTGTAGCACTATTCACAATGGAAAAAGGAAGGAAACAAATGTCCATCAATAGAAGAACAGGTAAACCAGTGATGGCATACACCCACCATGAACTGCTGCACAGCATTAAAGACTTATGATGAAACCCCTCATATCAAGGATGACCTTGGCGAATACCATGTTGAGTGACAGAAGTCTATCACAAAAGAGCAAATATTGCATGAAACCACTATTATAAAAAGTCAAGAAAAGTTTTTTTCCATAAAAAGAAACAGTCTGGGCTGAGCCCCAGTAGCGTAGTGGTTATGTGCGGGACTGCAGCCCACAGGGTTGACGGTTTAAATCCAGCAGCGGCTCTCCAGGAGCAAGGTTGGACTTCGTACTCCCACCAGAGGGCAGTGATGCCTCCCCCAAAAGAGAAACATTATTTGATTACCAGGGGTTGGAAGAGAAAGGAGGGCCAATCATTAGATAGAGAATAGCACATATTAAATTGAGTAAAGAGGAAAGCAATATAGATTATGAAGGATCAGCAAAAAAATGAAGGCAAAAGAAGACACTAAGAGGAGTACAGGAGTTAAAAGCAACAGAAGCAAACACTATTATAATGCAATCCAGCCATAACAATCATTTATGAACACTCAAATGGAGCAGTGTGGGAAAGAGATGAGGCCATATCCATGTAAAAGACATGGAGGCAGTGTTCCACCACCCCTGACTTCACAAAGGGAAAGGAGGAGAGTCAGTATCAGCATCAGCCCAAGGCTGATTTCTATGAAGTACAGGTCAGTCGTGAATGCATCCTCTCTCCTCTTTCACCAATTCTGAAACCAACCATTTTACACCAATCATTTTCTCCTATGGCATTCTCTACATTGCTGCCTTCATCAACCCAGTAGCCAAGAACTTAGTCAATATCAGGCAAGTAGGGAAACTCCAGGGGACTTAAAATAAGTTACAACACCCTGTAGAATGGAAACTCAATGGTCTAGAGAAAAGTTCATGTATTTCTTAGTCACCTAAATTATGGCACGCGAGAGTAGATGGCATTGGGGAACTGAAAGGTGGTTGGCCACACGAGTGGAGTGCAGTGAGTGAAGGGGAAGTTATCCAGTATGAAGTTGGAAAGATGACTGCAGATAAGATCACATAGTGCTGTGAAGGCCATGTCAAAGGATTTATATGTTAAGTGACATTTTACTTTAATTATGCCATTATATTTAAAAAATCATATTATTGGGGGCTCATACAATTCTTATCACAATCTATATATCCATCCATTGTATGAGGCCACATTTGTTGCCCTCATCATTCTCAAAACATTTGCTTTCTACTTAAACCCTTGGTATCAGCTCCTCATTTTTCCCCTTCCTCCCCACACACCCTTCCATCATCAGCCCTTGATAATTTACAACTTATTATTATTTGGTCATATCTTACACTGTCCAGTGTCTCACTTCACCCACTTCCCTGTTATCTGTTTTCCAGAGAGGAGGTTCTATGTAGATCCTTGTGCTCAGCTTCCCCTTTCTACCCCACCTTCTCTCCCCCCTCCAGTATCGTCACTCTTACCCTGGTCCTGAAGGGATCATCTGTCCTGGACTCCCAATGTTTCCAGTTCCTATCTGTCTCAGTGTACATCCTTTGGTCTAGCTGTATTTGTAAGGTAGAATTGGGATTGGGGAGGGGGATAGAGAGGAAGGACGCATTAAAGAACTAGAGAAAAGTTGTGTGTTTCATCATTGCTACACTGCACCCTGACTGGCTTGTCTCCTCCTTACGACCCTTCTATATGGAGATGTCCCTTTACCTACAGATGAGCTTTGAGTCCCTAATCTGTACATTTATATTAATATAATTTTGGGTTTTTTTTGATGCTTGATGCCTGATCCCTTCAACACCTCATGATCACACAGGCTGGTGTGCTTCTTCCATGTGGGTTTCGTTGCTTCTGAGCTAGATGGCCGCTTGTTTTCCTTCAAGTCTTTAAGACCCCAGGTGCTATATCTTTTGATAGCTGGGCACTATCATCTTTCTTCACCACATTTGCTTATGCATACATTTGTCTTCAGTGATAATGTAGGGAAGGTGAGCATTGTGGTATGCCGATTTAATAAATGCCGATTTAACTCATCAAAGTGTTCTTGCATTCAGGAAGTATGTGAGTGGAGGCCCAATGTCCACCTGCTGCCTCAATACTAAACCTATACTAATACTAAACCTGCCTTAATACTAAACCTATAAATATATACACCTAGATTTATTTCCCTATCAACATATATATGTATATATTTACATATATACATGCTTGTATTTAGATCTCTATAAATGCTCTTTGCCTCCTAGTTCTTTTCTCTATTTCCTTTTACTTTCCTCTTGTCCCACTATCATGCTCAGCTTTCATTTGGGTTTCAGTCATTTCTCTTGGTTACATTGCCCTTGATCAATTCCTACCAGGCCTTTCACACCCACCTTGCCACTGATTTGGGATCACTTGTTCCCTTGTCCCTGACTTGGTCACTATCACCTCCTGTCCCCTCCCTCCCCCTATTCCCATGTCTGGCCATTATATTTTTAAGTAAGAAACTGTTGAAGGATTTTTAACAATCCCGTCTCTGCAGTTTAGATATCATTGTGCGTTATATGACTAATGTCCCACAGACAGTCTGAGAGGAGCCTAGGAGGACAGTTGAGAGGATAAGAGCGGGTACCAAAAAAAAAACCCCAAACCCTTCCCAAAAGAAACCAAAGCCAAAAAAAAAACTCCACCAAATCCCCCCAAAGTATGTATTTAAATATTTTTACATAATAACCTTATCACCTTCAAAGTACTCTTGATTACACTTGTTTTGACATTTGTCAAATGCAAGTCCATTTTTAGAGTTTTCAAACTTATCTGTTTGGATGACTCACAGAACCGCCCTTGTTTTATTCTTCACCTTTTCTACATCATTAAACCACTGTCCTTTTATGTCCCTCTTCACTTGCAGAAACAAAAAGAAGTTGCATGCAGTG
The DNA here is from genome assembly GCA_004026705.1 of Nesogale talazaci. Taxonomy (NCBI): domain Eukaryota; kingdom Metazoa; phylum Chordata; class Mammalia; order Afrosoricida; family Tenrecidae; genus Nesogale; species Nesogale talazaci. The sequence goes on from PVJH01014466.1 coordinate 50,698, forward strand.
AGGTCAAGTGAGTCAGGTGGTTTCAAGAGGGACATGCTGGGGGGTTTTGGCTAAAAACCGGCACACTGAGATGGCTGTATGAGCAGGTGCATTGTTGTGGTGACAAAACCAGTCCCGAATCTACCACAAATCAGGTCTTTTTTGTTGCACACTGTTTCACAATCTTCTCAGAACCTCTAAATTAACAGTCTGACCTGGTGGAAAAAACTCCAAATGCACTTTCCTCTTCACACAAAAAACAAATAAAACAAAAACAAACAAACAAACAACCCCCAAACCCCAAGCATTTTCTTGATCTTTGATTTCACTGGATGAGTTTGTTTGTTTGTTTTATTATTTTTTTTGTGTGTGAGGTGAAGGTGGCGTCTTCCACTGGCTTGAATGATATTTGCTTTTGGGATTTTAAGAATAGCACCATGTCTCATCACCAGTAAGGACCTTTGGGGAAAAGTCTGGGTTGCTTAGGAGCTGTTCTTTCAAAGCACAGCATGTTTCCAGTCAACATTCTTGGTCAATCAGAATCCAAGGCACAAATTTCACAGTGACCCATCTCATTCACAAATCTTCCATTAACATTTGCTGAACCAAACTCCAAAATAGTCCAGATAACGTCCCTATCTCTTCAATGGTCTGTCATCAGTCTTTGATCACAAGTGCACGAATTTCATCAACATTTCCATCCATTTGGGAAGTTGATCCAGAACAAGGTTTCTCATCAATCAACATTTCACCTCTTTTGAAATGAGAAAACCACTCGTACACTTGAGTTGTTCCCATCCTCTGTCCTTGTAAGTGTATTCAACATCACAACAGATTCGGTGGCATTTTCCTGAACAGGAAACACAATTTTATAGCCGTACATGGTTCTCTTAAATTGACCATCACAAAAAAAATGAGGTTCAAGCAAAACTTCTTTTATCAATAAATTCACATGGCCAGAGAGAACCTTCCCAGGCAATGGAACTGGGTGCACTAACTCAGAGCAAGTTGTTTGATCACACCTAGGAGCAAAATGCATACTATTAAAATTCCACCCAGTAGAGACTTTTCCCATTTTAGTGGGAGTTATTCCCTCATATTGCAGACTCCAGGTCAGAGAAGAGGAAGGTTTAGATCAGATTAGTGATAGTGGATCCTTCATATATTTTAGTGGTCAAATTAAAAGGACATGATCTGATGGCCTCACCACACTTTGCTATAGAACCTAGATCTTCAGTGATCTCTTCATAAGGAGTAGCAGGGCCCTTCCCTGTTTCTGCGCCCCACTATAAATTAGTCTCTCAAATACATGTATGGTAATACCCGTGAGAGCTGGAGCACAAAGGGACTGCCTTTTTTTCCCCCAGGTCTTATCACTTTTCTAGCATTCTCTATTAAGAATTTCACCTCATTGCCTGATCACCAAGCCCCATTGTTCAGGTCAAGAGTGTCCAATCACTTCAGAGTTTCATCTGTGCAAGTCAACAACTCATATATTGTGAGCTGAAGCTGGCCTATGCCTTTATAATATCCTTTTCTCAAGTGTTTAAAATTCTATACCATTGGCTAAATTAATGACACTATCAATAGAATTACCTTGTGCTCTAAGGGTATGATCTATAATGTTCTTTATCATAAAATGATAATGATGTCTCTAAAGTGAACCAGAAACTGATTCATAGATAGTTGAATGGATTACGGGATATCACTTAATTCTAGCCCCAATCTAAGAATCATGTATTCTTATGACAAGGTCCTGCTTCTCCTCTTGAAGAGATGACTGAAGATATAGGTTCTATGGGAAAGTGTGTTGAGGTCATCGAATCATGCCCAGCTATCAGAAAGAATATCTTCTGGAGTCTGAAAAGCTTGTCTTCAAATAGGCATCTATCTAAATGAGGCATCAACTATGTCCCTATGGAAAAAGCACACTAGGTTGTGTGATTCAAGGCAGGCAAATAATAAAATCCAAATCCAAAGGAGGGATATGGATGACAGTGGAAGCCCAAATTATGTTTGGATGGTCCCTGCATGGATTAAGCTTCTGGTAAATTCCCTCTGAGCATAGTCCAGGGATAGGAATAGCCTTGCTATCAGACAGAGAGCATTGTAAAGTCAATTATGGCAGATGTCATTATGTTGAAATGTTAACACTTGATCATTTGCTCTCCCTTTTGACCCATTCTAAAGTTGTTTCAGTTTTTTTAATATTTTATGCTTTCTCTTTGAGGTTTTTCCATTTTGTCTAGTTATTGTTGTTGGTTTTTTTGTTTGCTTGTTTCCTGTTAAGTTTTGTATGTTTTTTTGTATATGAACTCCAGGAAAGGTAAATCTATAGAGATAATAAGTGGACTAAATAATGATGTAGGGGCATGACAGAGGCAAATGGGAAGCAAACAGTTCTTCTCAGTATGAGAAGAAAATGTTCTGAAATTGATTGTGGCAATCATTGCACAACTCATCAATATGATTAAAAGATTAAATTACATGATATGCGAAGTATATTTCATTAAAACTAGTTTTTGAAACAGAATGCTATCTTATAAACACCTATCAAAATTTTTTAAATTTATTATTTTACATGACTGGAAAAGAAACAAACTATATTTTATGATCCGCATGTTTATTCAAGTTATGTACAGATATGTGCACACAGTATACTATTTGACCAAAGCTCTTGGTAAAAATTCACTTTTTAATAAAAGCATCTAATGTCAACTATTTTTTTTAATGAAGTTATTGAAAGAAATTTCTGATTCCAAAGCCTTGCTTTAAAAAAAATTCTTGGTATTCTTCAGCTTCTGCAAATTCTTTCAAAGCTTTTATTCACCTGAAAACATGCATTTGACTGAAAAGCTCCAGTTCTTTTCTTGCTGGCTTTTCATCTTCTTCATAGTCCACTTTGCTTCTGTGGCCATAATTTTTTGCGGGGTTCTCTCCTCTGCTTCTGTGGCCATTTCTTTTTTGTTAATTGATGTAAAATGCAGCATGGATCCAGTTTGCTGAAATATGTTTGTAAGTGTCATGTACTGTGTCCTGAATCTGAAAGATATCATCGGGCTCCATGACAGTTTCCTCTTTCATATTATTTTCATTTCCAAATAAGAAGCCATAGTTCTAAAAGCACTGCCTTACAGTTTCTTTCTTAATCCTTTTGATTGACCACTTAAGTAATGAAAGTGCCTCAAGGACATCAATTTCCTTGAAATCCCAAATGCTGTATTATGCATGTCAATATTGGCCATCACTTTGTGAAGGAATAGCTTCCTGTCAATATTTATGATCGTGCCATTAACAAGAAGTTGGAGAACGAAGGGTGGGAAAATTTTAATCTAATACTGGATAGGGACAGTGATGGATGACAAGAAGCATTCTCAGGGAACAAAGTAATGCTTCAATTTTGTTCTTGACATTGCTGCTGAGTTTATTGTCAAACCCTTCTGGACTTGCCTCCAAAATTTTGTTCCATTTCCATTCTACTAAAAGCTGATGAATTTATGTCATCTTAAAGGACTTTTGTTGTTGTTGTTGTTGTTGTTGTTGTTGTTCTCATTTGAATTATCCATGATTTCTCAAATGTCCCATCTACAAACTTGGTCTACTCACTGTTCTTCTGCAAACCAATCCCCAATTTCAGTGCACTACAAGGCATTCCCCCTAGAAAACAGAGCCATCTCACTGGCATTCATCATGTCTGAAGGATCAAATCTGCCTCTGGTCTCTTTTAATGTGGTGAGACAGGTTTAGACAACCAGTTTATTACTTCATTGGACTCCCTACAAGCTGCATTGCCATGATTGCAAGTTTTCTCTTCTTTTAATTTTCACCTCTGAAGCCACTCTTGGTGAGATGCTGAAAATCCAGTTTAAAAAAGTATCCATACTTCCTGAGACTTGGCGTGCAGGATGGATCCTAAAATGGGAAAAATCCTGGAGAAGCCATGGAAGAAATCACTCAAAAATAGATTTGCTGATGTCTGTATAATTTCCTATTCTCTTCTCCACAGTTTTGTTGCATTTTTCAATTATTTTTGAAATCACTTTATTGGGGCCTCATACAACTCATCACAATTCATGCACACATCCATTGCATGCGAAGCACATTTGTACATGTGTTGCCATCATCATTCTCAAGACATTTTCTTTCTACTTGAACCCTTGATATTAACTCTTTGTTTTCACCTCCCTTCCTGCTTCCCCCTCCCTCCAGGACCCTAGATAATTTATAAATTATTATTTTGTCACATCATACATTGTTTGAGGGCTCCCTTCATCCACTTCCCTGTTGTCCATACCCCAGGGAGGAGGTTATATGTAGATCCTTATAATCAATTCCCTCTTTCTACACCACCTTCCCTCCACCCTCTCGGTATTGCCACGCTCAATTATTTTATCCTTTTCTTTTATAATTTAGCAAAACTTTGGTTTTGCTAAACCTTGAAACTTAATTTAATCCCATCTTCCTGATGATCTTTTTCTCTTTGGTTATTTTGATATCAAACTTTTCTTTCTCAGACAATTTCTCACTTTCCTGTCCATGGGGGTGAAGGCATAAGCCCTTTGAAATGACAAAACAAGCAAATAGGAAATTTAAGAAATTTATCATCTTCTAACCATGTGAATATCTCAAACTTACAAAGCAACAATGAAAATTATCAACATCATTATATGATAGTATACTTCAGTAAAGCATCTAAAGGGGAGAAGGGTGTGGGGAAGCAAGAAAAACTACACCAGAAAAACATTTTTGCTTTTGTTCATGTACTAAATGTGCCGACTGAGGAAGTACTTCTTCGTTTTGTGGGTAAAAACCAAGAAATTTTAAAGGAAAGAATTTTAAGGCAATGAGAGAATGGATTTTGAAAATTAGAATGAGTGTCAGAATTAAGAGTAACTAAAGCAAAAACTAAAATTTAAAAATAAATAGAAGAGTAAAAAGAATCAAGAGAAGGGGAGAAAAAGATGATTTGCTAGGTTTAATTGAAAATAAAGGGGTTTATTAGTATCTTTCACCTTTTTCCAAATGTATGGATATTGTTCATTGCCAGATAAACTTTACAAGCAAAATTCAAACAACAACAACAACAACAACAACAAAAGAATGAGCAAAATGTAAAGAATAGATTATGCAGAAGGCAGTACTGATTAACAGTATGCATTCAAAATATCAATGCAAAATGAAGTAAAAAACAAGCCTTCATCTCTTATACTTCTTTGAACTATTTCTGGCTTTCACATCTACATTCTTATTCTGGTTGTAATACAAGCTATTTTCTGATTCCAATCATATCGTCCAGGTGCAGGCTTTCAGAGAATATTTGTTAGGTTAAGGAAATCATTTTAGTGGAAAACATTGGTGTTTTTCTCCTCTGATACTTCTCTGTTTAGATTTTTCCTTCAAAGGCATGAAGCATTGGTCATGATTTGAAAAGAAAGATTAGGTCTCCTTGTTCACAGAAATGGCTTTGCATTTTTTTGGGGGAAGAAGGAAGCTATATTCTAAAATTTGGGGGTGAAGGCAGAGAGAAAAGAGAGCCCAAAACTATGTGGATGAACCACAACATTTGCAGATCTAATTAGAGAAGAGAGAAGCTGGTAAATGCAGCCAAGGGTGAGGTAGGAGGAAAGTAGGGAGCCTTGCATGCCATGAAGACAGGAGATGAAAGTCTCCCACCGGATGTCTGCTGTGTCACCTTCTGTTGAGAAGTGAACTATGCAGGTAAGTATTTTTTTTTAATTGCTACAAAATCAGAGAAACCTTGGTGACCCATGGTTTTAACTGTAAGGGCAGGATTATTAATTTCATCCATTATATATAGAATGCGAAGGGATGGGAGAGCAATTATAACTAGAATAACTGCAGGTAGGATAGTTCAAATGGTTTCAACTGCTTGAGCGTCTATAGTACTAGTGTGAGTGAGCTTAGTAGTAAGTATAAGGGAAATGACATATAGGACTAGTGAGCTAATTAAAAATACAATTATTAGAGTATGATCATGAAAATTTAATAATTCTT
>PVJH01014467.1:0-56804 GCA_004026705.1 Nesogale talazaci
ATGGCGTTTACAGCAAAGTTTAATGAAGCTGCCTCGCTTTCAGGAGGTCAGCGAAGGAAGAACCCCGAGGAGGAGAAACCCAAAGCTTTTATAGCCTATTTTAGGCGTGGCTCTATGCGATTGGTGCAGAGGCTCTATTGCATCACCAGATATACTCGAGCATGCGCAGTGCTACTTGTTTACCACCTACAGGCTAAGCATCAGGGTGCGGCCAGGCGCCATCTTGTAATGGCGGGCGCTGTTTTGTAAAGGTTTGGCTTCCACACATCATATATTCCATGTTCTGATTACTAATGAATCTTTGCACCTTTTCATTTTGAATCATGCTTTGTCAATCAATGAAGGCCCTCAATCATTCCACATACTTAAAGTCTCCTCTGCTTTATATGCTAAGCAAATAATCTAGGAAACTGGACTATATGAAGAATGAGGCAACAAGGCTGGCGAAGGACTTATGAACAATCCAAAGTATGCAGATAATACAATCAATGAAAGATAACACTTTCACTGAAAGTGAAAAGAAATTTAAGCACTTGCGTATGAGAACTAGCCTTCAATATAGATAATAACTAGATACAAAGGAAACAATAATCTTTATGATGAACTGGACCAATCAAAAACATCATGACAAGTGGAGAGTGCTATAGTCAAAGATTTTAATTTCCTTGTATCCACAATCAATGCACATGGAAGCAGCAGTAAAAAAATAAGTGGAAAATATTGTACTGGGCAAATCCACTGCACAAGACCTCTTTAAATGTTTGAAGAACAAGATGTCTTGGGGACTAAGCTGTGCCTGAGCTAAGCCATGTTATTTTCAATTGCTTCATATGCGTATGAATGCTGGACAATGCATATAAAGATCACAGGAGAATGCACACATTTGAATTATGGTGTTGGTGAAGAATATTGAAAGTACTAACCAGAAGAAGAAACAAATCTATCTTGGGAAAAGTTCAGTCAGAATTCTCCTTTAGAGGCAAGGTAGGTGAGAGTTTGTCTCACTTCCTTTGGACTTGTTGTTGGGAGAGAATAGTCCTTGGAGAAGGACGTTATGTTTGGTAAAGTAGATTATGTTTTTCCAACGAAAAAGAGAAAAATCGGTAAAAAAAAGAAAAAGAGGAAAATCTTCAATGAGATGGCTGCCACAATACCCTCAAACATGACAGTGATTATGAGGGTTGTGCAGGATCTGGCAGTCTTTCTTTGTGGTTTACATAGGGTTGCTATGTGTCTGAACCAACAAGAGGGCATCAAAAGACAACAAAATCACTACTAATACTTAATGCTTTGAGGACACAGCCCTTCTGCAGTCATACTTTGAGTGCCTTCCCACTCAAGCAGCTAATTTTCCAGTATTAAATTACACACTATTCAGACAATGTTCATAAGGTTTTCATCAGCCATTTTTGTGTTTGTGCATCAAGAAATAGATTGTGAAATCCTTTTTTCAGTCTGTCTTTGTTTGAAAGGTTTGCTGAAAGCTGTTCACTATAGTTGACCTTGTTAGTAATTGAAATATTGGCAGCAGATCATCCAGTAGCCTAGTAACACATAGCTACCACAGCATGACAAAGTGACAGACAAGTGGTGGAAGAATCACCTTACTAGCTCTTAGACTGCTCAAAATACAGAGAGCAGAAATTCTGGTTCATTTTCCAGTTGAAGACAATAATTTTAGGCTTCTTGAATCTTTCAGGATTAGCCACGTTCACTTCTCAAGAGCCAAAGATGAGAGTTTATAAGAAATATGAAATCTGTTTTACAGCTTATTTTCCAGTTTAAATGAACTCTCAATTTTCCACATTCATTTTTATCAATGTGCAGTTGTTTAAAATCAAGTTGCCTCTTGCATGGGTGTGTGAGAGGTTGCCTAAGTTAGTAAGGCAGGGCTGAGAGTGTAGAAGGAGAGTATTTAAAAGTATTTATCTGTTCATTTAGCCTTTCCCATTTTTAATTTCCTATTCCACATTGAGTCTTTGGTCTCAAAAATGGGATTAATTTTTATTTTGTTGTTGCTGAGAGTATGCATAGCATGCACTGAAGCACCAATTTTACATGTATAATTCAGTGGCATTGACACTTTCTACGATTTGTGTAACCACACTCTCTCTCTCTTTTTATTTTTTCTTTCTTTATTTTTTTTGGAGTTAATGCAAATATTTCATAGTCCCATCCTGTCAAGTAGTATTGTACAATTGCTACCACAATCCGTTACCAAACATTCTTTCCCTTCCTGAACTCCTTAACTCCTTGACATCAGTTCCCCTTAACCTCCCTCCCCCAGGCACCGCCCTCTCCAACGAACGCTTATTCTACTTGCTATCCCCATAGGTTCATTGTTTCATATACTGGAAAACATATGACACAAATTCAAGAGGGTGACCCCAATGACATGACACATCTGAGAAATACACCAATATGAAAAACCCAACCCAAATATAGACATGTTGAAAAACAGTCAATCCTATCCTTTGGCTCTTCTTTGCCATTTCTCCAGTGCACTCTGTTTAGTAACCACTTTTCTCCCATCCCTTGATTATGAATAGAGGGAAATCACTAGAGACTTTTTTCATATGTGGTTCCCACAAATGTATCTTGGGCTTCCACTATCATCCACAACTTTCTAAAACCAGGTTCTTACAATTTAGCCTCTGATACTATCCCCTCCTTCAATTTCAGATTAGATGTTTTACAATCCTCCAGTAACTGATGTTGGTGTACTTCTTTCATGTGGACTTAGTTGATATTTTTCTTAGTTAGCTGCTTGTTTGGAGACAAGCCTTTAAGACCCCAGATACAATTTTATCTGCTAGCCGGGCTCCATCAACTTTCTTCACCACATTTTGCTATTGCACTCACATCTTCCATCTTCCCTTCCTGAGGGGAGTATTGAGTAGGGCCATGATATGAGAGCTAATTGTTCTTACATTGGAGCTGGGATCTAGTGTGAGCCCCGAACCCATTCCTGGGTGTATGTGTGTGAAAGTTTATTTGCCTTTGGTCCCCTTTCAAAATCTCCTTGTTAACTTATGGTAGAGGGGCATAATGATCTGTTGTTGATATCTTTGAATAGGCCCTGGTACAAATTATTTAGAGCCCTGGTGATAATTGATATTGGACCAATGTAGGATAACTCCATATCACAGTATCTGAATTATTTACCTACACAGAATAAATTCTTTTTTTGTGGCTATTTACATTATTTATACAAACAAGAGTGGTTGACTGTCAGGGAAATTTTACAATAATGATCACTGAGAATATTAGAGACAAGTTTTCTGGAATAATACATATCTCAATAAAGCATATAGGGCATTGATGTAGCAAGACCATATTTATCTTCTTATCAACAGTTCAACAATCTTGATACAGCTGTCTTCTGCTTCCTCAGACACCATGTATTTTGTGTCTTATTTCCTCTGGTTACAAGTGTGTCTGTCACTCTCCTTTACTGAGATGCATCTTTCACATTGACATAAAGTCCCTCAGTGTTCTAATTTAACCCTAGGTGTTATTGAGTTTAATGCAATATATATTTTGTCATATGACAAAGATTGATCTTAAAAGAGCATAATGCTCAAAACAGGCACCACTTACTTAGATATGTTAATCTCAATTATTGTTTGATTTTTGAAGAGTTCAGGGGCTATTTTATGTTCAAAGTTTAAGGAATAAGAGCAATAGTTTTGGGAGTCATCTAGTCTCCATAGCTCCAGAACTTTAAATTTTGCTCTGCATTTTCCCCTCTTTCACTGAATTCTTCTGTAGAACCTTTGCTCAAAATGTAAGTAATGGTAGCCAAGCACCGTTAAACATTAAAAATCTCTTAGTAAAGGACACAGTTGTTTATAAGGTATTCAGTAACACTTTTCATGATATTTTTTCATTCTTGACTAACATCTGCTGCTCTAGGCAAATTGAGACCAAATGTTTTGCCCTGTCGTCACCACTTGCAAGCTTTTAAGATTCCAGACACAATGCAATGAACCAGGAGGTAGACTAGAAATGCTAAGCACACTCTTAGGTTGATTAAGTGGGATGTCCCACAAAATCCCTTCATAGGATCTTGTTAGAGCAAGGATTTTCAACCTGTGGGTCATGACCCCTTTGGGGTGGGGTCCAACTCCCCTTTCACAGGGCTCGCCTAAGACCAGTGAAAAACACATATTTCTGATGGTCTTAGGAACGGAGACATTTACTGCTCCTCTACCGTCTCCATGTGTGTCAGCTCACATTCAGATAGACCCATATGGGAGTACTCAGTGTGAAGACAGTTCCCCATGCTATGCCATGTTTCAAGACAAAATTTCACTTATTTATCATTAGAAACAAATAATTCACAACATATAATTATTGTTTTTGTGACTGATTTCTATACTTTAATTATGTTCAATTTGTAACAATGAAAATACATCCTATCAGATATTTACATGATGATTTATAACAGTAGCTTAATTGCAGTGATGAAGTAGCAACAAAAATAATTTTCTGGTTGGGAATCACCGTAATACGAGGAACCATATTAAAGGTTTGCACTACTAGGAAGGTTGAGAATAATTGTGTTAGAGAACCTTTCTCTCACTAAAGAGTTTATGGATATCGCTTCAATGCATTATTCAGAAAATCTGCAAAAACCCTTATAGCTTCCTCCCATAAGTTTTCACTTTTCTCCTCTACTCCTTTGCCTCTTTTCCCTGAACATTTTATATTAAACATGATGCTGTTGCAAAATCTATTAATTTAGTTATATTATGATGAATTATTTATACATCTGTGTCCTCCTCTTTCTCCTCCATCCATAGTTAATGGCCTGTCTCCCCTTTCCATAGCTACAACTTAGTGTGCACCTAATTAGAATGGCACATTATTAATAAATATCGAGTTAATTAATCTTTAATAAATGAGTAATTCTTTCCAGTTTCACTTGAAAATGTATTTGAAAAAGAATTGTTTGGTTATGCTGTTCCATTTTGACTCTTCTTTTTGTGCCTTCTCTCTTACTTTTCTACCTGTTTTATGATGGACAATTTGACATGATAGCAGTGCCTCCTCTCCAGTAAATTGCCAGTGGGGTTCCTATGCCCCTTGGTCAGAATGCAATGGCTGTACCAAGACACAGGTAGGACCATGAAAAGTCTTTATATTTGATTATTTACTTGCAGAATAAGCTTAGGTAGAGTCAAAATGGTATTGCCTTTGAATGATAATTTGTTTTTCTTTAAAATTATATTGGTAATTTTGGAGGGAGAAAGTATGGCTTGTTTAATAAATAATATCAAAATATAGTCGTTTTTAAATTTAAAATTTTCTTGAAAATTTTGGAAACTGTTACCTTTGACCTAGAAATGTACATAGGATAAAAATGAATGTCAACTTGCTAGCTCAAACTAATAAAGAAATAGGAATGTCATGAAATGAAATCAGGTAATTAAAAATCCTTTTCATATTAACTGGGTTTAAATTTTCATTTCATTTGAAACAAAAACTAATCAGTACCTGCTTAAGCGGGATGCATTACTTCACAAACAATGAATGACTGTGGATTATTAAATATTTTTAATCTGATAAGTTTAGATCCTATATAGTATGAAAAAAAATCAAACTTGATTTGGTTATTTAAAAAATGTTTATCTTAAAATTATATACGAAATTGCTTATTGTAGAATCTATAGAAAAGCACAAAGCAAGGAAAATCAACTTATAATTCCACCATTTAAGATAGTTATATATATTCTTATATATATAAAAGTTATATATATATAGTTAGCATATATTCTTTTAGCTTATTTTCTGTGTTTATGGTGTCTAGAAGCAGAATTTTTTTCATATTTTTCCTGACAATTAACAATTGGCACAAATTTTGAGTTATAAAATACTCTATTACATGATAGAAGAAATTTATTTACTTTTCTGTGGTTCAGTATTTTACATTGTTTTTATTTTTAATACTATAAATAAAATTTAAATGAATATGTTGGTACCTACATATATGCTCATTTGGTTATTTTCCAATTTTGGTATACATGCTGCCGAAACGAGCACCATTTGCTTATTTTCATAGGGTAGACACCTTGAGGTACAATCTTTGTTTTAAAGATACCAATGTATTAATGGTTAAGTAGTATTAAAGTGGTTTATTTCAGATCAAAATATAAAATAGCAGAACCATATTATAGAGATTATTTCTATTTTGAAACATCACGATCATCATTTTCATCAAGCACTTATTTAATATCTGTGTGGGGAGTGTTCACAAAGTAAGTCACACAAATGCAAACTTGGCTTCGAGAAGATGTGATGGATGGCAGCTCTGGTTACAGGCAACTCTGTATCCCACAGCACATGTCAAGTCCACACCAAATGCACGGAAACTCTTATAATTGAAAAGCAAGACCATAACTTTAACTAGACAGAGTTAGAAGGTGCTCCCCACATTAGTTTTATGTTTTGAGTGGAAAGTTCATAATAAGATGGACATATCTCTGGAGTTTAAAAATGAAATTCTTATGCACAGACAAGTGAAAATGATAAAGGGCCACGAGAAGACAATTTGTCAGGTAGGTACAAAACTGCTGAGTGTACAGACATTAGGGGCACTGGAAACATAGAAAGAGAAAACACTGCTTATACAAGCAACATAATCTGTCTTACTAGAACATCGATGCTTCAGAAAAGGATGAATTAATAAGTTACATAAGAGAGATACCTACATCAATCAAAAAATTGGCTATTTATCAAGAAACTGTACTGGCACTAAGTTTCATTCCTCATGCATTTCTTTATGATTTCTTTGCTTACCCACAGTGAAAGACATCAGATCTAGACTTCTGCCTGGTACAAACCAAAAGTCTACTTCTATTACTAAGATCCCTTGTCTCAAGGAGGTCCCATTTTGAACACAATTTATGCTGGAAGGCTACATTCCATATGGGTTTTCATACCTGCTTTCCTCTTGATTTATGCTCCAGGTTTAAATCCTCTGAAATCTCACCTTTGGTTCATCTCTGTGAGTGAATGCAAAGTGGGGAAAGCCTGCAGCCTAAAAGATGCACCTATGATTACTTGTGTGTGTGTGTGTATGTGTATGCATACTTGAAAGTTTTCCCTCTTTTTAATGAAATGTTCAATGTATGCCATCATACTGAATAAGAATTAAATGAATTTTAGTTGTTTCTCATTTTGTCTGAAAATGTCCTCAATTTTCCAACACCTGTCCCCTGCCAGATGCTTGCTTGTTTTTTTGTTTATTAATGCAAACTTTTTGTTGACTTAGGAGGCAGCATTTAAAAAATATCCATCTAATTTTTTAGGGTGTGTTTAAAATAATCCCCTTCAGAGGTTAGTGCTGTTTATTGTCTGATAAAATTCCCTTGTAGACAGCTTCATCTTTGGGCTTTTTGGAGTTGTGTTTTTTTAAAAATATAACTTCAATATTAGCATATTTCATTTGAAGACTGTTTTCTTTCCTGCCTGAAAAAGTTTAAAATTCAGCTCAAAGCAAATGTCATCTTATTTCTTTTCTTTTTTTTTTTTTTGGGGGCATCACTGCTCTCCGGTGGTGGGAGTAGGAGGCCCAGCCCCACTGCTGGAATTGAACCTCCGTCCCAGTGGGCCGCAGTCCCGCGCACAACCACTACGCCACCGGGGCTCAGCCCGTCATCTTATTTCTAAAGATTTCCTTGACTCCATTATGTTTCTAACCTGCTTCCCAGGATCTGTCCACTCTCTAATAGAATTTATTATACCTTTCTAATGAACTCTTGACATACAGCTTTGAGAAAAATATTAACCATTCGGTGAAAACAATTCTGCAAACCATTCTGTAAAAATATTAACTTTTCTCTATTGAAATAGTATTTACCTATTTGTCTGTAACCTGACTCAGCTCATGTTTTCAAATTCTCTCTTTTTTTGAATCTTGAAAGTGAATATATAACTAACTGAAAATGCTCTATAAATACTCAAATGTCATTGAATTCAAGGACAAGTAGGTATGTGGGTTCATTGATTTGGAGGTTTTATTTCTATAGCACACAAGAGCAATGTCCAGAATATCATCTCCCCAATTGCATCACTTGATCTTAGTTAAAGGAAACTGGAACTATCTAAAAGCACTGTTTGCTGTTTAGACTCGCAGGCAGTCAATTGCTGTTTATGGTCAGTATGGGGGCCAACCGTGTGTCGGAAGTGCTTTTCAGACACAAACCTGTGAACCCACACAAGGATGCCCTACAGAAGAAGGATGTGGAGAGCGTTTCAGATGTTTTTCAGGTAACTTGTCCTCACAATCTCTGGACGCAGACTGTAAATAAATGTTATTTGATACCTTGGTCAATATATAACTCATCACTATCTTGTCAATTCACACTCATAATGACCCTACATACTTGTTGACTATTAGAAGTTATATTGATCTATAAATCATCCCTCCCAAATCTTAAGTGTTTTTGTTGGTGTATTAATCATGCACACAGCTATTAAATACAGGTGGGACTATTTGCTATCCCTTAAATGAAGTCATGATTATTGATAGAACTAAGTTTCTAGCTTCACATTTCTGGTAAATATGTGAAGTACGTCTGGTATGAACACCGAGATTGAACAAAAGCAATTTTACTGCTCATATTATGTGTACAAGAGAAAAAACCCATGAGCTCATCAAGGAACACCACAGGTAAACTCTATCTCTGTTGTGTGTAAAATATCTTCTTGTTCTGGATATTATTTAATCTATTGTATGTAGCATTTATGCTTTCAGATGGGCTAAACAAATTTGAACAAATATTGATTAGCCTTGCCATGTTTCAGGGACAGTAATGAGGATAGTGAATACAGAAATGAAATACATAGTTCTCTCAAATATATTACAGTCTTTTGGGCAGAAATGTGTATAAATCATCACCTTGTTGGAACTACTCTTCAATAATATCTGCTAAGGAGGAGCAGTACAGTAAAGATACTTCATCAATGTAAAATAACTAACATCTGATCCAGCCTTCACCTAACTTCATCTTATCTTCTCTGCCTTAACAAACACCTGTTTACTTCTTTTCTCTTTGTAACTATGGGATTTTTTTTCCCTTCCTTTTTTGTGCTTTGGGCTACACTTTTCCTGTGTAAGTGTTCCCTCCCAGGGGAGGTGGAGGCCCCAATGATGATCTGAAATTCCCTTATGCAGGATGACCTCAAGAGAGTGATTTTAAACTTATCTTGCTTACCATGTTGAAAACAATGCAATTAAATTCATATGCAATGTCCGCACTACACAATCACAGAAAACATGCCAGATGGACTTCAAAAAGTTCATAGAAAAATGAAGTTAAATGATAATGGAATTGTCCCATGAAATTTTTGTAGATGGTGAATCAAAACCTAGCTAACTTGTTTGCAGATTGACGACAGACTCTATGCTGTCAGTGTCCTGTGACAGGTCTGTGTCCTTTTGTAATGATCTCTTAGCCAATCAATATATTCCAGTTGTATTTATACAATCAATGCTGCCTGCCTTTAGCTGACCTCAGTCATTGTAAACCAATAAGAATGTTATGTCATTAGTTCCTGTTCTAAGTATATAAATATATGACTCTATGCTTGCAACTCCTTGGTGCATTTTGCACTGTAAAATATTTCCCCAGGCACAATTGTGCTTCTTTCCTTAGTAAAATGGCTTACGTTCATTTGACACTCTCAAACTCTAATTTTACTTTCAAACCTAAATCAGAGGATGACTCCAGTGCGAAGCCTTCCCTAAAGGCCCGCTTGAATGGCTGATTAACATCTCCCTTGTCCATGCATCTTGAACACCTTCTCCCATCCTGTGACACACACACTGCTTGTTGTCCTGGGTGTCTTTATTGGTAGATCGTGAGCTCCTTGAAGACAAAGATCATAGTTGGCTGGTTATTTATTTATTTCATCTGGAGTTCCTAGTGCATGGTAGACTCTCAATGTCTATTTCATTGCATGGAGTGACAATATAGTGGGTTGTGTACTAAGATAGCTGTACACAGAACCTATTATAAAGACACAAAGAGCATATGCTCCTTGTTCTGTGGGGTAGGCATGGTTACTGTGAGGAGATCATGTTTGATTCTGTGGACAGATAGCAGATAGGCAGAGAAAATCTTTCTACGAGGGACAACCACAATGCAGATTACTGGGGGAGAACAGAAAGCATACCATGGCCCAGTATCTAAAAGATATTACAAAAATGGCTAAAAGATGCTGCTTGGGAGGTAAATTATCTAGGTCCTTTCTGTGCTTCCTGGGGCCCCAGAATTTATGTATCACAACTGCGATGCTGAATTACAGTAGTGTATATCTTCTCATATTATCCTGCTCTATTGCACATTATATGAAAAGCTGGACAGAGACCCCATTTATTGTATTGCTCCCTCTCTGGCACCTAGAGGAATGCCATATGTAGAATAGGGCATGAAGAAGTATTGAGTTTTATCATGGTGGCCCAGTTCTCAAGTTGATAAACCTAAATCACCAAGAAACTAGCCTTTTGGTATGTCAGAGATTGCAGAAAGAAAGTGGAAATTGAAGCACAGGAGATCCATCTGTCTTCCCAGTAGGTGTCATTGCATGATTTCAGAGGATTCCGAAATACTGCTTGGTTGTGGTGTAGAAGCAGGCATCTTGAACGGCGGTTCTATGCTCCGTTTGGCAGACACGCTGAGGATTTGCCTCTTTGCCTCGAGCTGAGCAGACTCCCTGAGCGGGATGAAGGGATGGAGAAGAACTGGCTTAATCCTGGAAGTTTCTTTTCTCCCCTGCTTCCCCCCCCTTGTCCTCAGGTCGCTGCATCAGCAAATCTTTGGTTTGCAATGGGGATGCGGACTGTGAAGAGGAGAGCTCCGATGAAGACCGGTGCGAAGACTCCCAAAGCAGGCCTGCCTGTGACATTGACAAGCCTCCTCCCAACGTGGAACTGACGGGAGATGGGTAAAGCGCCCGACAATTCCCTGCATGCGCTACAACCTAGGAGAGTCTTTCACTTTAGATCTTTTCTGTTTCCTGGCCTGGGCAATGTAAGAGCGAATCACTTTATAGCCAGGACTTCTCTGGCTCAGAGTTCTTTGTCATATTCTGCAGTAAACAGTTTTATCAACATAGTTTACACACCATACAATTCAATAGTTTGCATATATTAAAAAGAAAGTGTACTCATCCCCATGATAAATAGTTTTCTTCAGTTTTGTGCTCACTGTTTTGGTTCCCCTTTTCTGTCTGAACCTCCTCTGTCAAAACCCCAAGAAAATATTTTATTTTTGTGGGGGGCATCACTGCCGTCAGGTGTGGGAGTAGGAGGCCCAGCCTTTGCTCCGTGGAGCTGGAATCGAACCTCCATCCCAGTGGGCCGCGGTCCCGCGCACAACCACTACGCCACTGGGGCTCAGCCCACCCCAAGAAAATCTTAATACAGTTACTGTCTCCATAGATCTCCCTAGATTGGATTGGAAAAAATTTTTTTATATGTGGTAAAATGTACAGATGTAGGTGGAGAGTGACTGATTTTAGCCCTGAGAATTCCGCCCCCGTGGTTATGGGAAAACTTGGACGATTGATCACTCTGGGATTGGCGGGTCCCTTAGTTGACTCGTGATGCGGTAACAAGGACAGCACAGGTAGGAAGGTAGAAATCTGATTCTGGGCCCTGCCTACTGGAGAAGGGTCGCTCTCTTTTGTCTTGTTTCAGTTTCTGGAATGATGGGATTTCTTGGTTCCTAGGTGATCTTCACATGGCGTTCTCTCCGCCCCTGTGTGCCTGCTCCCGTGTCTAACTTGTTGTTTTCAATAATTCACAAGGAACAAGATCTAGGGCATATCCTGAGCTAACAGAGCGCCATTAACCACATAGGAAAGCCCACTTCCAAACGGGATTATGTCCCATGCATTCCCATCACCAGTGCATCTGTTCTGACCCACAGCAACCGTACAGGTCGGATTAGAACTTCTCCCTAGGGTTTCTGAGGCTGTCAACTTGCGCAGCAGCAGAAAGTCACATCTGTCTTCCATGGAGTGTCTGCTGGTTTTGAACTGCCCTCCTTCTGGTTACCAGCTCAACTCATAGCTCGCTGAGCCACCAGGGCCCCCTCACACAACTAAAAGGTTTGGGATTTAAATACACATCTTAAACACAATCAATCAGGAGGGTGAAGGGAGAGGGGTGATTCACTGGTGTAGGGTCATCGACTAATGCTACCAAGAGAAAGAAGAGAAAATGAGAGGTCAACACAGAACAGATGAATGGTTTCTTGTAATAGACTGACATGTAATTAGCTAACCAGCTGGGAACTCTCCTTTCCCAGAGAAACTGGGAAAATCCTGTTTGTCTTTTCAAAAATAATTCTGAGTAGCAGTTAAAGGTCATCGGATCCAAGGAAAGTTTCCAACACTTTGAAAGAATCAGGTTTAGTAGATACCATTTAGAAAATATCTTAAAATTTATTAATAGAGAAACAAGATAAAGTTAGTCTAAGAATATACTATTCGGCACATTAAGAAGCAATGAGTTGAAATTCATTGTAGGTAATTTTTTTCTCCTGAGTAGTATGAATTGTATGCTTTTATCTATAGATTCAGCTCAAAACCAGCTGTTGCCATAGATACAATGATTGTGTGTATTTCCTAAATAAACACACTCTTAGGCTGAAAGGATGTTAGATTTCCCTGCATTTAGTTCCCGCTATTATACCAAGCAGAGGAAGCATATTAGTGTGTACGAGGAGGTTATTTTCTCTATTCTAGCTCTCTCAAATGAAATGCTCAACTGTAATAAATTTCAAGAATTTTAAGTTTTCTAAAGATGCTTTTTATGATAAGTCCATTTTCTGGTTTCTAATGGTCTTTTTTTCCTCTTCAAAAAACAGGTACAATGCACTCACCGGCCAGTTTAGGAACAGAGTTATCAACACTAAAAGTTTTGGTGGTCAGTGCAGAAAGGTGTTTAGTGGAGACAGAAAAGAATTCTACAGGTTGAGTGGAAATGTCCTCTCCTATACTTTCCAGGTAATTAATTAAATTAATTTCTAATTTGTTAATTACTGTTATAGACCATCATTTATATGATGTTGATTTAGGGTATTTGTTGAGAATTTACTTGTAATGTAATATGCAGTCAATAAAAATAGTTTTAAGAGTTCCATGTGGGCTTATAAGGAGTAGGTATTCTTTAACTTGGCATCTAAAACTTCACTTTTAGATGAAAGAAAACTGGAATCGAAAGATAATGGGATTTTTCCATGAAAAATTTGAAGCATCTGTATGCTTTTAAAAAAAAAATTCTGTGATCCATGGGGGTCCAGGAATATAGAGCATGTCTTTGAATGGATGCTAAAACTCAAGGTCATGGTCATGACTGCATATGATGATTTTTTTAGGATCACCACAGAGCCAATCCATTAAGCAGGATTTTGTATGAAAACATGTGTGGATATATATATATATATGTATATATATATATATATACACACACACATTATATATAAACTATTGTGGTGAATATGTGTGCAAAAAGTCCCTTGATGGTACTGATGGTTTGTACTTGGCTGTTAACTTCAAGGTTGGTGGTTTGAACACACCCAGAAGTGCTGTGGAAGAAAGAGCTGATGATCTGCTTCCATTAAAAGTACAGCTTAGGACTGAGCCCTGGTGGTGTAGTGGTTGTGCGCGGAACTGCGGCCCACTGGGTTGGAGGTTCAAATTCAGCAGCAAGGCTGGGCCTCCTACTCCCACCACCAGAGGGCAGTGATGCCCCAAAACCAAAACAAAACAAAACAAAAAAGTACAACTTCGGACCTCAATTCTATCTGACAAATCCAGCCAGACCAGGAGATGTACACTGGAGTCAGAAACATGGGGAATTTAGAATAGGTGATCCCTTCTGGACCAGTGGTGGGAGTGGTGATACAGGGAGGGTGGAGGAAGGGTGGAGTGGAAGAGGGGAACCAATTGCAGGGATCTACATATGACCTCCTCTCTGGGCTTCAGACAGCAGGAAAGTGAGTGAAGGGACACGTTGAACAGTGTACGATATGAAAAAGTGATAACAATTTGCTAATTATTATGGGGTCATGGGGGAGGGGGCTTGGGGAGGGAAGGGAAATATGGGGAATTGATACTGGGAACCTAAGTCGAGGGAAGATGTTTTGAGAGTGATGATGACAGCATGTGTGCAAATGTGTTCTGCAGACAATTGATGTATGTATTGATTGTGATGGGAGTTGTATGAGCCCCCAATAAGGTGCTTTATTAAAAAAAGGGAGGGGGAAAGAGGAGTGTATACCAAGGGCTCAAGCAGGTGATATTTGGAAATGAAGATGGTAGCGTGTACAAATATACTTGATACAAAACATGTATTGAAGGTTACAAGAGCTGTAAGAGCTTCCAATAAAATTATTGAAAAAAAGGACAGCTTAGTAAACCCCATAGCGCAGTGGTTTATAGCACATGGAGTCACCAGGCGTCTGAGTGGACTCAATGACAACAGGCAGCAGCAACAAATATGTATGTGGCAAAAGGTTTGCCATATCAAACTTCTTCACATGCACAATTAAGTGAAATTACTTAGACTCATCACAGTATGTAACCATTCATGATCTATTTCCAATTTTTTTTTCATTTCTGTTAATACAAGTTTAGTATTTGCCCAGCAATTTTTCCCCTCCCCTCCAGCCAGTCTGGATCTACTAGTGACCTTTGGTTTCCTTACCCTGGCCCAGTCTAGATGTTTCATAAAAGACGCTTTTCTTTGAAAATTTATGGGTTATTTTCTTTCTTTTTTAATCAATAATTTTATTGGTGACTCTTACATCGATTATAACAAACCAGACATCCATTATCTCAAGCAGATGTGTACAATGATTGGCATTAATAATTTCTTTTTTTTTTTGGCATGAGTAATTTCTAAACATTATCTTTCTTCTAGAACCCTTGGGTATCAGCTCCTCTTTTTTTGTTTCTCCCTCCCCCACCCTGCCACCCCTTATTATATAAAGTATGATTATGATTTATAAATATCTTACACCGCTGTTCTATCATATCACCTATGATCTTGGTATTCTTCCCCTGAGGGGGTTTATTTTGTAATCATTGCTATCCATTCCCCCTGCCCACCCTCCCTCCCCTCCCCTTCTCTTATCCTTCTCTAGTTGTTGCTCCCATTGCTGTTTATGAGGGGACTTGTCTTTCCTGATTCTGTATATTGAAAGATCGTGTCTGTGCCACTGTCTCGACACTGTTCTAGTGGGAATGGTGAGTTTGGGTTGACTTCACTCCCATTGTTGTCCGGTTCCACTGTGCTCGGCCGGCTGTGGGAATGTGGGGTGGGGCACAGACCAGGCTCACTCTCGGTGCTTTGTCCCTAGTCTTGCCCTCTGTAGTGCTATGCTCCTGTGTGGTGACATCATGGCTCAAGCTGTGGTCGGCCCCACGGTTCTCCCTGTGCCTCTGCTGCCCTGCGCAGGGATGTCCTCCTCAGGACTTGTGTGCCAGAGTGCGGGGTTAGTCCCTCAGTCCCTTTCTTTCTTAGTTTGCTCTCATGGGGGTGGGGGATGTTCCAGGAAAAAAAAAATACACACATTCAGGTTTATCTTGAAGAAAAAGCAGAAGATTTCACACATGCGCTTTTTAATCCTCCTTCATTTCCCAGGGGAAAGATGGGGCTTTCTGTTATTGTCAAGAGTCACGGTCGCCGCAGCTGACAGGGACTGTTCTACCCTGTGTTCTAGGGCCACTAGGGAGTCGACATTGACTCCGTGGCAGTGAGTTTTGCTTTTTATGCATTTTCCAGGGAGCCACTTTCTCATCCACGTTTGTTTGAATCAGTTTCTTGTGTTTTTTTTTTAAATATAGGCTTATTTAATGTCTTTGTGAATAAAACTTTTTTGATTATATGTGTGTGTCTCTCCACTGATGTACCGTCTTTTATGAATTTGTTTGCTTATTTTCACTCAAAATTATGGTGTTAAGATTTATTCATTCCAGGAGGTATTTTTAGTTCAGCACCGTGTACCATTGTATAAATATTTTATCCGCCTGATTATTTTTCAACATTTGGTTTGTTTTCAGATTTTTCTTATGAAAATCCCTTGAACATTTTTGTGTGCGTGAGTCCCAATGTAGATGGACTAGATAGTTTCTTGAGGGTATGTACTTAAAACTTTAATTGCTGGATTATAGATTATTGTGTGATTCTGGGTAGACTAGAGAAACAAAATTAAGGGAGAGGTTTATATACCAGAGTAATTGAACATTGAGAAAAACATCCCAACCCAGTCCAGGATCATAAGTCCAATATTAGTCCATATATACAATACCAATCTATAAAGTCCTCTTCAGACTCATGAAGCATATGTAATGATGTCAGATGCAGAATGACCACAAGCCAGTGGGTAGAAAGACTTTGGATCCAGTATGTTGTAAACATCTTAGTGCTGGCAGGAGTTTCCATATGACTTTTCTAGGTCCAGGTTTCTGGCCTCATTAGGGAAGGTTCATGTGGCTTCTCCTCAGGGATGTCTCACAGGGAGCCAGTCTTGTCAGTCGGGTGTCTCCAAGGGAGTGAACAGTGACTCCTGCTTCCAATAAGGAAGTACCAGATTTCCCAGAATTCTCAGAGAAGGCCACACCCACCCAGAGGTCTCATTGTCTATCTCCAGATTGACAGGCTAGACTCCACCCCTACACACTTAATCCTCAAATTGACACCAGATTGAGTGACTGCCACAATTATGTAGATGTTTAACTTTAATATGTAAAGTTACCAAAGTGGTTATACTGTTATAGCCCTCACTACAATCATGCCTATATGGATCTAGTCTGCTTTGTTAATTTTGCTTCTAGTCTTACTATCTTCTTCATCTCCAAGCTTTTACTTTTGCATGCAGTTGTTGTCACACCCGCCTTGCAATAAAAAGCACTCCATTCTTCAATTCCTACACAGAATGAGTTTGGGGGACTTTCCTCATGATTCAGAGAGAAGATAGAGGAGAGGTTTTTCTATTGTAGCAGTGTAAAACACGTTCAAGCAAAATAGCAACTTTGAGCTTAAAAATAAAAAAAAAAGTATTTTGTCAACTTTGATCTTAAAATGTCCTTTCACAGCTTTGACAATACAAAAGTCTGTTCTCATTCTGGTTCAGTCTGTTTTGGCTTCCTTTTCTTAGATTTTGTCTCTCTGCTTTTCTGTTTTCTTTAGAACTCCCAAAACATCCAACTTGGCTCACCTAATCTATTACTCCCAAGCATGTAAGCCAAAGTACTTGGCATGTTGAGACAAAACAGCCTATCATTTACCAAGATTAATTCTGTCCAGAATACAGTCTCAGAAGAACAAAAAAGCACTTTATTGTTAACTTAGAGCTTACAGAGCAGGTCGTCAGTTTTACATTCGACAATTCATACACATTTTATTTCATCTCATCCAGTGCAACCTCCTCAAAGTAACGCCATATCCCACATCTTCTTTTGTTTCCATGTTTCCATTCCATTTTATTTAGCTCTCTGAACTCTGTCCTTGGGTAAATGTGGCCCTTTTGACATTAGATTGTTTATTATTGGTTACACTTTCCTAGTATTAATGTTTCCTTTACAGACCTGTTTTTGGTTTGATTGAAAATGGAACCCCCTGGTGAGTTTTGTGACAGACTCGAAGGACCACCATCTCAAGGGTTCTGCAAGTTTTAATTCAGTCAACAAGCCCTGGTTACTTTTATTATTTTGAAACTTGTTCAACCCTTTCCTCTCACTTTACCTAGGACTTTCTAATGTGATCCCTTTCAGAGCAGTGGGTAGTGGTAGTGAGTCACCCTCTAATTCTTCTGGTCGTAGGGCCACACAACCCGATGTTTACTTGAGTGGTCCTTTGGTTCACGGAACTCATTGTTTCCCTGTCTTTGATTTCCAAGACTTTCCCATGCGCAATAGTGGGAAAGACCAATAGCTGCCTTAGATGGATGTTCACAAGCTTTTAAGAACTCTTCAGACACCTAAGAACATAGAACATAGCCTTCATAAGTGATGTTATGACAATTGATGTTGGAGGCTCCCAAGACTTTAGTCCTGATCCTCCAGATCCAATGACTCATTCCCACAATGGGTTTGGCTACATCTAAGATGTTTTCATAGCTTAATCCCCCTAAATGCTTCATCACATTCATGAATATATTTGCTGCAAAGGTAAATACCTGGGTAAAAATACCCTCTGTCAAACCTTCATATATTAGTAAGCATTCTAGAAAGAAGTTTTGATTATAAATAGCAAAATTGCCATCTTTCAATTTATGACAGAATAAATTACACATTTAAGAGTTATTGAAACATAAAAATTGAACATGATCTGGAAATTTAAGTGCTTACTTTTGGCATCTGCAGCATCTCAGGAAATCTATATAAATTTAAACCTTGGAAGTGAAATAATATTTTGTTCTTGTATATGTGTGAAAAAACAGCCTCAGGGGACTTACACTGATTTGTTCTCAGTCACAACATTAGTAATGAAGCTGGCTTTAAGATCCATGGTGGAAGTGGTTAGAGGGCATGTTGCTAACTGGAAGGTTGTTGACTTCATGGAACCACAATGTGGTCAACTGCTTCTGTAAATATTGATAGCCTTTTGAACCTTATGGAAACACATTTCTTCTGTCCTATAGAGTCATGATAAATCAGAATCAACTTGACATCACTGGGTTGGATTATTTTGGTTTTAAAGCTTACACAAGGAGTCTGATGCAACAATAGTTAAATACTCCAATCATAATAGAAATGGTGGCTGTAACCTATCAAGTGACTCCAGTGGAGAAAGACCTGGAAGTCTTCTGTGAGAAAGATGGCAGAGTTTAGCAGGTCTCTTTTACCATAGGGGATCATCATAAGCCAGAATTGACTTAACTAGTCAGCATTCAAGCTTAGATGCATGTCTGCCAAAATAGAACACATTTTATTGCTATACTACATTTTACTGTCTCATTGTTTCACATTCACTTTGCCTTTCAACTCATTTCCAAATGGGAACCAATCTGTATTGTACTTTTGACCTGCCTATGTGTGATAGGCACATAGGTCCAGAGAGTTTTCTGTTCTCTCTATTTCTACTTGATGTTGCTAATTTTTCCATAATTTTAAGAGGAAAAATTTCACATGTATTTTTTGGTTAAATTTAGAAAGTTACTCAGCAGAGAAAATAATAAAGGAAGAGAATTCTGTTTTGGAAAGTAGATGGGCTGGAAGTCTGCAGCTTCTAAAGAAGAGGGATAATTTAGTAACTGCATGCTCCTGACATTCATTTTCCTCAGCATGGCTTGAATTTTGGATTGACAGCTGAAATATCTTTCCAAGCACTGACTTCAAAGATGTTTGCCAGCAGTAGAAATTAGAGTCAGTTACTAAGCGAAGAATAGAGATGTTTTCAGGCTTGAGGGGAAGGGAAGTGAGGTGGAAGCAACAGGCAGGTGAGTCAATGATGAGGTGTTCAAGCCTGCAGTTTTGGTAATTCAAATATGCTAACCCTGGGTCCAATAACTTCCACATAGGATCCCTAGAGAGTGAAATGCAGCCGTTTACTAGGACAATGGTATTGTGTGGAAGGTGAATTTTGGCTTGGTGCAACTTCTAATTCCTTGTTGCTGAATCGATTCTGACTCACAGTGAGTGACCTAGCAGCACCGAGTACGGCTCCCAGAGAGCCTCCAAACCCATAATGTTTATAGAAGCAAGCGACCACATCTTTCTTCAGTGAGTTCCAAGAGTTGACCTTCCAGTGAGCAGCGAAGTGTTTAACCACCAAGCCACAAGGTGTTTACTAAAAATATTAGTCAAGAAACACTCATCAGAATCACTCAAACTCTCTTATCATCTCCCTTTTTGTTATTTCCTTTGTTGTTTTTAGGACTGGTTTCTTGTTGGGTAAGCCATCTACTTGGAGGTCATGACAGTCTTTATTTATTCCTCAATTTGGGGCAGTGGAAGTCCTTGAAAAATAAGTGTCTTTCAGCTCCATGTTTGTTTTGGGAAGGTGCCACTTGGCTTAGTTCACCCTAGGAATCTGTGGGAAGATTTTTGTTTATTTTTAGCATGTGATGTGATACAGATGGAAAGGAGTAAAGAGCTGGATGGATAACAGAGACAACTTCCTAGATTTTTCTTTACTCCATCTTACATGTGCTTCATGACATTTTATGAAGAGTGATCTCAGATGCATGACAGAAATAGCAGAAACATATTCTGACAGTATTGGCTAAGGCTGTTATCAGTCTCAACTCTTTCCATTGATAAGTGCCTTGGGAACCTGGTAGATTTCTAAGTCTTCTTTACTAAACTAGGATAATTTAGATAAGAGCAAAATTAAGAACTTACATGGATTAAATCTTTTATAAATTAAATCTTTTATAAATGCAACATTGTTCCAAGGGCTTTACAGTGATTTTTTTCCTCCTTCCTTATAAGAAGCAGGTAGGTACATTCCACGTTTCTTTTATACGTTTGAAAATTAAGATCAAAAGAAATGCCCTCATTTAACTACAATCACAGAGGTAGAAGATGGCAGACCAACGTTTTGAGTTGTGTTGTACTGACTCCAGGTGGTGTCAATGGTTAAATGCTTGACTACTAACAGAAAGGATGGTAGGTTGAATCCATCTAGACAGAGACCTCAGAAGAAAGGTCTGGTGACAGACTCTCACAAACACCATCATTGAAAACCTGATGGAGTATAGTTCTACATAGAAGCACATGGATTGCCATGAGTCTAATTGACTTGACAGTAACTGGTTTAGTCTAATTTCCAGAGTTCTGCTCTTAGCTGTTCACTGTATTTATAGAAGGGGTGGGAGATATGTTTGGTTCATGAGTTTGATATGTTTGGATGTCAGCTAGTTCTTTTTAATACAGACATTCTTTTCCATTTTCTCTTGATATTATGTGCATCATTCCAAACATATCAAACATCCAAACACAGCAAGCTCAATCTGCATTGGGAATATTAGAAATAAGGCCCCATGAATTTATGAAATGACAATGAAAATGCTTCAACAAGCTGAAGCACTGGAAGTACTCAATATGCCAAGAAATTAGGAAGACAGTTACTTGGCTAGCTGACTGGGAGATCTGTTTCTGTATCCACTCCAAAGAAAGGTGCTCCAACAGAATGGTCAACATCACGTGCTTATTGATATCACATGCAAATAACAATTTTCTGAAGATCATCCAACAGTTGCAGCAATATATTATAGGAAGCTGCCAAATATTCAGGTTGGATTTAGAATAGGATGTGGAACAAAGGATTCATTGCTGATGTCAGATGGATCTTGGCTGGAAGCAGAGAATACCAAAATGATGTTTACTAGTGTTTTATGTTTCAATGACTATGCCAAGGTATTCAACTCTGTGGATCATCACAATGAATAACC
Source organism: Nesogale talazaci (assembly GCA_004026705.1). Classification (NCBI taxonomy): domain Eukaryota; kingdom Metazoa; phylum Chordata; class Mammalia; order Afrosoricida; family Tenrecidae; genus Nesogale; species Nesogale talazaci. The sequence goes on from PVJH01014467.1 coordinate 21,417, forward strand.
TAGAGAAGAATGGGAACTTCAGAACACTTCCTTGTGTTCCTTTGGGACTATCAAGAAACAGTGGTGGGTCAAGAAGTTCTGCATGAGCACACTGAAGCATTCTGGAATTCCCATTGTTCTAAAGGCTATTCATAGTTACTTATGATCCACACAGTATCTCCAAACTGGACTAGTAGTTAACATTACAACACAAGGAAAAATGATGGAAGTGGTCACACATTTCATTTTGCTTGGATGTACAATTGATGCTCTTGGTAGCAATAGTAAAGAGATCAAACGACGCATTGCATGGGGGTAAATCTGTTGTACAAGACCTATTTTTAAAATTAATCAGAAATTAATACATATACCATTTCGTAGTTCAATCACATCAAGCAAAGTTGTATAATTGCTACCACAATCAGTTTTCAAACATTCTCCTTTTTCCTGGACTCCTTGACATTGTCACCCCTTTATCCCCCACCACCCATTGTACTTAACCACCAGCCAAAACCCTTCTTCTATTTGCTGTCCCCGTAGGCTCATCTATCCTGGGTTTTATGTACCGAAAAACAGAAAAAACTTCCAATGATGTAATTCCCCCGAGATGCGCCGTAATACAAACAAAGACCAAACCAAACAATACAAACATGGCAAAAGGGCAAAAGGACATGAGACCAAGTCCTTATACAAAGATGTTACTTTCACAGTATATATCAGTCACCTTCTATGCATGTGAAAGCCATCTGTGACCAATCTCATGCCTGTTTTAACATTCTTTTGGGATGTCCTTCCCCCCCTCCCACCATCTAAATGAAAAAAAAAAAAGAAGATAATTTTGACATTTGTTCAAGTCAAACAGAGTTAAAAAATTAAATTCATTTTTAGGTCACATGAAACATTAAAAACTGAATCTTAACAATCTATTGGTGTTCCATAACCTATTTGTATTTTTGATCTCGTATATTAGATGAGCAATGGAGAGTAACAGGCTTGGATCTTCCTGTAATTACAATATAGCTAATTTGCTCACTGCTGGGTTAAAATGCTGTCATTCAAGGAAAATGAAAAATATTTACATGGAGATGCATTTTATGAATTGTTCAGGATTGCAATTACTGATACCATATCTCCTGCTTAATGGATGGTAATCAGGGAATAAAATTACTCTTTATATTAATACATTTATAATCATACAAGTCTGGGTCAATGAAATATAAAGTTTTTTCAGATAGATTGCTTATGTGTACTGACAAATTCTACAGAAAGGACTAATTTTCCATGTACAGCCTTCCCCATCACATATGGTGTTAAAGTTTTTTTTTCTCTCAAGGAAGAGCTTGGTTTTTTTGGGTAGATCGTATAAAGAAACATTCTTATTAATGGATCCATGATGAGTGTTTCCTGGGTATTCCCAAAGCCTTATTTTGATTATACTAAATATTTTAAATTTTCTCCACAGGTGAAAGTAAATAATGATTTTAATTATGAATTTTACAATAGCACTTGGTCTTATGTGAAACACACATCAACAACACACACATCATCTGAGTGGAAGAGGTCCTTTTTTAGTTCTTCGTCATCTAGTTCTCACAGTTCTGCTGGAAGCAGTCAGAATGCACACAGCAAAAAGGTCAGTATGTCATACCAGTTAGCTTTTCCATAGTATCCTGGATTAAGTGTTGGTAACTTTATCATAAATGCATTTACCAAGAGGGTAGGCTTTCAGTTTTTAATTGAGAACAATTGTACTTTAATGAAGAGAGAATGCATTTCTTTAAAATATACAGCCTTGTGTTGCTAAATTTTCTTTAGTAATATATTTACTAAACTGCTCATTAAACTATTCTCTTTTTTTGAAAACTATTCTCTTTTATTTGTAAATCTGAGGAAAAAAAACATACCATGAAATCTAATTAAAAGTATCACCCAAAGTGACCTAAGTGGAGGTAGAATGTTTTGAGAGTGATGATGGCAACGGGTGTGCAAATGAGGCCCGCATACAATTGATGTATGTATGGATCATGAGGAGAGGTATATGAGTACCCAATAAAATGATTCATTTTAAAAAAAGGGGGGGGCAAGGGGAAAGAGGAGCTTATACCAAGGGCCCAAGTGGAAAATATTTGGAAATGAATGTGGCAACATGTGTGCAAATGTGCTTGATACAGATGATGTATTGAATGTTATAATAACTGCAAGAGCCTCCAATAAAATTACTAAAAAAAGTCTCCCCCAAAGTAAACAAAAACTGTCCTGAGTTTCTCATTCCAGATTATTGAAATTTATTTTAAGCATTTACATATCCAATTAAAAAATACACTTAGTGTTTATATATACTTTCTAAATGCTAAAGCTTGAGTGTTTTTAGAAGGTGCATGATGCTGAAATATTATAAAAAGTTTAATAGTATTTGAGATATCAGATTTTTTTATTGGGGGAAGGTAAATGACTTATTTTGAAACATTACTGTCTTGAGATATTAATACTTTAACTTTGGGAAATATGAATGATTGAGAGAGATTGGACTAATTGATGCACATACAAATTGTTGAAGAGTATTTTCAGGTTGATGATTAGTAATCTGTGTATTTTAACGAAATCTGGATAATAAATCAAACAACAAAAAATATAGAAGAATATTGGTTTCTTGTGTTTCATGTCTACTATACTGATTGTGGGACCATAAGCTGTAAAATAATTTATAGACTCCATATCATATCATTCACATAGGTGAAGTAAATAATTTTTACCATAATTTGGTAGAAAGGTAGATATGTTTAGCTGCGTTTTCTAGAGAATCAAAACCAGTGGCCTGCAGACATGTATGAAAATTGACTTGATATCAAGAAAAAACCCTTTATCGAGGGAAGGGATCCAGTCCACCTTAACACACGTCCCTGCGTCAGCTGCTAACTGGAGCCTATTCCAGACGCCCACAACTGCAGGTCAACGAATCAGGAACTCGAAGTAGGAAGGTGGGAGATCACAGACTGGTGGGTGCACGTACATGGATCCAAGGTCCTTGGGAACACTGCCGGTCACATGGGCTGCACCAGAAGCTAAATGCAGAATCCAAGAACAGGAAGCTGAAGATGTGCAAGCGAAAGCTCAGTTCTCCTGAGTGCTCCCCTAATTAAAAGGCCATACCCTTAAGGACCATTATCAGTCTCTAACCTGATTGATAAGGGAGGCTTCACCCCTACTGGGTGCACATTGACATAAAAACCATCACGGTTGATCCTTCTCGGATACAATTATAGGATGTTTCTCTAAAAATTCACAGCTATAGAGTTGATTCTGACTCACTGTGACTTTAAAGGGTAGAGCTGCCTCTCTGAGTTTCCAAAACTGTAGCAATTTATGGTAGTACAAAGTTTTCTCTTTCTCCCAAGGGACGTTTCAGAAGTGCTAAAAGATGCTGTTGCATCGCTCATCACTCTTCTCATTCCGATCTGAGACACATTCTGTGAGCACCTTAACAATAAATTACCCTCAAGACGGACATATTGTTTTTCTACTTATTTGTGAGAGCGCTTTGCAGTTTGTAAAGTTTGCTTTCTATTTCCGGTTGAGGAAGTCACAGCAACTAGGTCTCAGGCCTTTGAGGCCATGCATGAAAGAAATCACTGTGGTATCTCTCAGCTTCTAGTTGGGACTTCAAATATCCTTAGTTTACTTCTAGCAGGTAATCTCAGTAGAGATCCTCTTATGTATTACAATAAAAAATCCATAATCTCGTTAAAAATGGAAATGTCAGTTAATTAATGGCGACTTCTTTAAAGGAACTATTCCATTTTTTTAACCTAACATTCCTTGTACTATTCTTTTCTTCCGTTAGAGTTACCAATTGATGGTTGTTCAGAACACTGTGGAAGTGGCTCAGTTCATCAACAACAATCCAGAATTTTTAAATCTTGCTGAGCCCTTCTGGAAGGAGCTCTCCTATCTCCCCTCTCTCTATGACTACAGTGCTTACCGAAGACTAATTGACCGATATGGGACTCACTATTTGCAGTCTGGATCTTTGGGAGGAGAATACAAGGTTCTATTTTATGTGGACTCAGAAAAAATGAAGCAACACGGTAGGGTATTTGAAAAATGCCATGGAAAAATATTCCAGGGGTTTTAATGGGGAAATATTTTTTTGCTAATTCCAACGCTAGCACACTTAAATGTGACAAATAAAGGTTTCAATGGCAAAGGAGTCCAACATTTCTAGAACCCCACTAATTCCTACTCAAATGTGACAGACTTTCAGGAAAACCTACTTAAACTCTTCTGCATGTTGTCCTGCAATGTTATTTAAACGATTCAAAAAATTCACATGACAAAAGCTCTACCCAATGGAGCATTTTCTGTTTTTTGGAGGGTACACCCTTTGGGATTGCTCTCACTGCCATCCAGTGACGGGAACACCATAATTCCTATCCACAGGTTGGGGAAATAGAGGCTCAGTGTTGCTGAGGCACACTTATTGCAAAATCATAGATTTTAAGGATGGTGCTTACGTCTTAGTCTGTTTGGCTGCAAGGTAAGCTTGACTTATAAGTGGGTGCTGCTGCTACTAGCATGACCTGATTCTTATTAGGCTCAGGCTACCTACTGACTTTATGTTTTGCTGACTTCACAATAGGAAGAGGAACGTCTTCATCTGTGTGATGTAGGGTGTGAGAGAGTGGTCTCTTTGCATCTACTATCTCCAAACATTTGGTCCCATCTTACCAACATTTCAAGTTACAATTCTCCCCTTCCATCTTTGTCTTTAGGTTAAACCCTCTCTTCCCTCAACTCTCCCAATCATATTCATCTTTTTTTTTTTTTGTGGGCATCACGGCCTCTGGTGGTCGTGGGCGCTACCCAGTGCCGCTCATGAGAGCTGCCGCTGGATTCGAACCGCCAAGCCCGCGGGCCGCAGTCCCACACTCAACCACTTACGCCACCAGGGCTCAGCCCAATCATATTCATCTTGATGATCTTCCTGTGCATGAAGACATTCTCACATTCTTGCAAGAGAAAGTCAGACTTCTTATGTGAAATTCTGAGAGAGTCTTGTTGCCTTTTCTTGTGGATGGACTAGAAGTATTTTCTGTATGTCTCTACTAAATAAGATTTCATGAGAATTTGAATTTATCTAATCTACCCCTAGAACGAATAAGAAAGGAATGCATGAACAATGGGCCTGTAGTAAACACGGGGGCCAAATTTCTTACAATTTTTTTTCATCACTGCCCTCTGGTGGTCGTGGGAGCTACCCAGCAAAGTTTCTTTAAAAATTAATCCAGCAATTGACTTAGTCTAATTTCAGTTTCATTACCAACTTTTATTGTTGCTGTTTATCACTTAACATAAGTAGAAAGAATATTTTAAACAATCAAACGAAAAACCAGCTCACCAATTTGGTAGAAGTATTTATTTAGTAAAACATTCACTATGTTTCTATTCTGCTTAAATTTAAATGGTATCAAAACCTGGAAGATATAATATGTGCATCCCCAATTGTTTTTTGCTTTAATGAATATTAGGGTTACTCTACTTATAGTTAGTAAAATGTTATGAGAAATAGATTTCTGTAATTTATTATTTTCTATTTTCCTCATATGGGTAAATTTAGTCTGATAGAAAAACATCACACTCCAAGTTTATGAGTCATTAAAAGAAGATGGTTGGCACCTCAAAGAACAAGAATCACATCATTACGAATAAGGAGGAGAGCAGGCACCTAAGGCCCACTGGTGGGTAATTGGTCACCCCTTAACGGGGGAGCCACGGGGAGGAGACAGACCAGTCAAGGGGCAGCCGGGCAGTGATGTTGCATACAAGTTTCCTCTAGTTCCTGAAGCCTTCCTCCCCCGCAACCATCATGGTCCCAACTCTACCTTACAAATCCAGATGGACTGGAAAAGGTACACTGGTGGAGAGGGGAGCTGGAGATATGGGGAAACCAGGATGGGTGAGCCCCTTCGGGCCAGTGGTTAGATTGGAGCTGCTGGGAGGGTGGAGAGAGGGTGGGGTGGAGAGATAGAATCAACTGCAAGGATATACACATAAGCTCCTATTTGAAGGAGTGGGTTGGGGGAGAGGTTGGGCAGTGTGAGATATGACAGAACAATAATAGTTTATAGAGTATTGAGGGTTGGTGGGAAGGCGAGAGCAGGGGAAGAGGGGAAGGGATGGAAAAGCCAATACTAAGGGCTAAAGGGAAAAGGTGCATGATTGAAGAACAAGAATAGCAGCGGACATGTGAAGGTGCCTGGCACAGTATGTTTATTTATGTCTTGTGAAAAACGAAGTACGAGCCCCCAATAAAATGATTTAATAATTAAAATAAAGGGAGATGGTTGGAACCACAGATGCTAAATATGTAGATATCAAGGCAGTAGAATTAAGGTTTTAAGAATTACTTACCATAGAACTAGGGCCAAACTCTTGAGTTTTCCTGGAGCCTGTCACATGCCTATGTGTATACTCATCCACTCCCAGTAAGGACAGTCTAACTCATCGTGACTTATTTAAGTTTCTGGAGCTGTAAATCTTTCAGGTGCTGACAACCTCCCCTTTGTCCACATAGCAGCTGGCGAGTTTGAATAGCTGACCTTGCAGCTAAAAGTCCAATGCTTTTCCAACAGGGTTCAAAAATGGCATTTGCTAGATAGGGGTCCGATTTCTTTGTCCCCTTCTTTTCCCACTGTTTCTTGTAGAAATGACCCTCATCTTTTATCCTTCCTGAAAAGTAATAAAAAAATATTCCTCCTCCTGATCTTTTGGCACACTTGATAAGTCATATATCTTGGAATCATTTAAAAAAATAAGAACCCTGTTTTTATTATAGAAACGATAGCAACTCCCTGCTATGGAGACCATTCTGACTTATAGAGACCCTCCTATACATTTTTCTTTTTTTTGTGGCCATCACTGCCCCCTGGTGGGAGTAGGAGGGTCAGCCTTGCTCCTGGAGAGCTGCTGCTGGATTTGAACTCCTGTGGGCCGCAGTCCCGCACACAGCCACTAAGCCACCGGGGCTCAGCCCCTTCCTGTACATTTTTACAGGAGTAGAAAGACACATCTTTCCTTCCTAGAGCTACTAGTGGTTAGTAGAGTAGCCCATTGTGCAACCAGGGCCCTCTGGAAACTATAATGTTAAAATATTTCAACAATGTCACATGTACTTTAAATATACAAGCAGTAACATTAGTGTGTTCATCATATTCGGCCATCAATATTAATAATTCCTGATTTTTTTCTGTCGCACTTCACTAATAGAAGTTCAGTGTCCCTCCAGCATTGCGTCTTTCCCCTTCCTCCTACCAATCACTGGGAATCTTATCACGCTGGATTGATGGCCATCATAGTAGGAAGCAATTTCTTATGTCACTGTCACACTCGATCACTTCTAGAAGGAGGTCTTCAGTGAATATAGAAATTAAGAATATGCTTTTTAATCTTTTCTCCAGGTTTTGATTCCTCGGATATGAAAGAATGCTCTTCTTCAAATTCCAATTTTGTAATTTTTGAAACATCAGAAAGCAAATGCGAGAAACTGCTAAATGCATTGAAATCAGCTTCAGGTAAAAATATATACAAAACCATATGTTCTACCTGTCTTCAAGTGCTTTTGAAGTCTTAGCAGATCCGTGTGAGTATTTCATGGCATTAGCTATTTTTACCTGTGATCTCTCATTCACAACCATAGGAGCTTGGCATCATGCAGTATGAGGAGACCAGTGAGTGTAATTTGTTTATTGTAAATAGATTTTCAGCAAGTACTGACCTCCTCTCCCCAAAGAGTTGGCAAACAAGGATAGAAAAATGATACTAAGAGGAGAAGGTTCAGTTTCACTTTGTGCTAATCCATTCCTTTGGTGGACCCTCTACCAAGCAGGATGTTCCTTTCTAAGGACTGATCTTTCCTTGAAACATGTGAGACCAAGTTTTGTTCCCCATCCCCCAAATTGCTTTCAAGGAGAATTCTGGTGGCACTTTGCCCAAGGCAGATATCCTTGTTGATATACAACAACCACAACAACAACAAAAATCATACCAAGCCAAAACCTTGGAGTTGATTCCAATTAAGGGCAGAGTAGAATTGTACCATTGACTTTCTGAGATTTTAAATCTTTATGAGAGAGGACAGTACCATCTTTCTCTCTTAGGTTTGTTACTAGGACTCCTTAAAAAAACAATTTCAATTATCTACAGAAGTTCTTATAAAATTATTAGACACAAATTGAAAAACATGATTCAATTAGTATTCAGTTCTTTTTGAACAATTTTGATGTGTTGATGCAAACCTGCACTTAGCAACTTTTTGGCCTATTCCAGATTCAACACATTTCCCCCCACCAAATATACATACTTGTATAATTTTACTGGAGACTCATACAACTCTTGTCACAAGCCATGCATGCTTCCTTTGTGTCAAGCACATTTGTGCTTTTGTTGCCACCATCATTGTTAAAACATCTGCTTTCTACTTGAGCCCTTGGTATCAGCACCTCATTTTCTCCCTCCCTCTCTGCCTCCCTCATGAACCCCTGGTAATTTATAAGTTATGTCATGTCTTACACTGTCCAACATTTCCCTCCACCAACTTTTCTGTTGTCTCTCCCTCAGGCAGGGGGGTTATGTAGCATATTGTGATTGGTCCCCCTTTTCTACCCCACCTTTCTGGTATGGCTACTCTCATTATTGGTCCTGAGGGGTTTATCTGTCTCAGATTCCCTGTGTTTCCAGCACTTATCTGTACCAGTGTACATTCCTCTGGTCTAGCAGGATATGTAAGGTAGAATTGGGACCATGATAGTGTGAGGAGGAGATATTAAAGAACTGGAGGAAAGTTGTAAGTTTCATCATTGCTATACTACACCCTGACTGACTTGTCTCCTTCCCGTGACTCTTATGTAAGAGGATGTCTAGTTGCCTACAGATGGGCTTTGGCATTGGGTCTCCACTCCGCACTCCCCGTCATTCACAATGATATTATTCTTTGTTATTTAATGCCTGATACCTGATCCCATCGATAACTCGTGATCACACAGGCTGTTCCCCAAATATCTTATCATGAAATGTTTCAAACACATGGAAGCATTGGAAGAGCATACTGATATCTGCTACACAACTATTTTGACATTTTGTAATATATACCTGTGGAACCCTGGTGGTATAGTGGTTAAGTGGCGGACTGCAGTCCACATGGTCTGTAGTTCAAGATCAGCAGCATCTCAGTGGGAGAAAGACTGGGCTTTCTATTCCCATAACCAGGAGGAGTTTCTGAAATCCATGGTGTGTGTGTGTGAGTGTGTGTGTGTGCTTTGTACAGACCATGTTCCAATTATAATGGATGTTCACATTGTTTTTCATTCTCCAGTATCATTTTATATTAGATATTAGATTAATACTTAATAGCCTCTCCATTTTTATGTTCCATTTTAATCTCATTTATGTATTCTTACTTTCATTTGTTTGTTCTTTGATAGGGAACCAGCACCACGTGTTACGAGGTGTCCCATTAGTTAGAGGGGGAGATACACCCTTCGTAGCTGGTCTCAGTTTCCTAGAGCTGGATAATCCTGCTGGGAACAAAAGACGATATACTTCCTGGGCAGAATCTGTGACTACTCTTCCTCAAGTCATAAAACAAAGGGTATGTGACATTTGTGGAAAACATTGGAATGCAGCCATTTATTTGCTTTGGGAAAATGAGGTTAAATCAAGGTAGTGAGACAGACTCCTGTGATTCGCACATTTTGCATACTAATTATTTTTTTAGATGAGATGCATGTATACATGATAATACAAAATAGTAGGCGAATGATCTGTTATGTTGGAGCTTCAATTGCAAAGGGTAAATAAATGTTTTGTAAAAACATCACTCATCTGTCAGTTCTTTGTACTGTGGTGGCTGAAGTAAGGCTGTGATGCTGGTGTTCTGACATGGATATTCCAAGTATGAGCAGAGTCACATATGGTGGCCACAATTCAGTAGGGTATTCAGACCTGTTGGGGTCTCGACCAGCGAGACCCTCATGTGGTGACTTTAGGGGAGCGACGAACCTGGATGAAGAAAAGACACAGAGACAGGGAGCAAGGCAAGTGCTGATGAAGCTCCATTTATTTTAGGTTCAGGCAGCAGTATATATCTCCAAGCATGGGGAAGTAATGGGCTTACAATTTTTGCCATCCATGGCATAATTTGGGACCACAATTTACACAACGTTGTTAAACCAATCACAGTAAAGGTCAATTATTGAGTACATTATTGAGTAAATTATTGAGCAGCTCAGGAAACTGTTGTTGCTACAGACAATCCCATGATGTGCAGGAAGCTAATCATGAAATTGTGTTTAGCAATGATAACCCCTTGATTAAGATCTGCGCAAGGGGCAGGCAGTTGAGACAGCTGGTACAATCTCAAAAATACCCAGGTGGCAAAGGTCGCCTTCGGCCCTCCACACAGACTCACTCAGACCAGAAAGAAGGATGTGATGAGCTATCTCCAGGGAAAGCTTATGCATAGTAATGGATATTGTGCTTGGGTTGGTTTGCATTCAAATACAAGTGGGGAAGTGCTGTTTCCTTAAAGGAGAGTAAAACTCAATGTAGATGACCTTCATTTGTTGATATGGCATGAATGAAAATGAGAAAAAAACCTGTGAACCTCTGTTATATTTGGAACATGACATGTACAAAAGAGGCTGGAAGTTAACAAAAATAGAACTCTTGAAGATCAATATCTTCACACGAGCTGAAATGGACTGGTATTGTTCTTATTACATTGGACAATTATGTGATTGCCATGTCAGGAATGGCATCACATTCGTAGTCAAAAAGAACAGTTTGTGATCAATCCTGAAATATAATGTTGAGAAAGAAAGAAAATATTTATAGGTCAAGAGGAAAGCTAACTAATATGTCTATTATTCAAATGCATGCATCAATCACTAATTCAAAAGTGGAGGAAAGTGAAGTATTTGGCAAATTCTGCAATCTTAATTGGATCAAACATGCCATTGAGATTCATTGATCATTATGACTGGTTGGAATGCGAATACGGAAACAAAGAAAAGGATTGCTAGCCGGAAAGTAGAACCTTGGCAACAGAAACAACACTAGAGATAGCTTGATAGAACTTTGCAAGATCCTCTGTGTATTCATTACAAATACCTTTCCCCCCAATAACATAATTGTTTGTTATAGACATGTACTTTGTCAGATGGAGTAAAAGAAATCAAATTTGCTAAATCAATGGAAAGAGATAATGAAGAAATTTATTATCATCAGTCAGAATGAGGCCAGGGACCAAACTGTGGAAGAAAACATCCATGGCACATATGAAAACTCAAGCTGAAACTAAAAAAATATTTTTAAAAGTCAAGAGAGCCAAAGTGCAATCTTGAGTATATTAAGCCTTATTTATTTACTTAAGGAAACCCAGAAATTTTAATCAGTGATCTACGAAGTCAAAATTTCCACCTTTGTCTGGGGAGGAGTGGGAACATAGGAGATAGAGGGGAGGATCACTGGTAGGAAAGTTAATGGCAGCAGAACCTGGGTCATTTGCCACAGAGATGCCTGTATCTCCCCCATTATAGGGTCCGTATCTTGCCAACCATCACAGTGAGGTAAAGCACACATTATTTAGGAGAATATATTAAGAATGCATTTAACACATTGAACACTAAGTACTAAAAGCCAGAGAAATTTGTAAATGACACCATAGATATCATACATGAAGAAAGCAAAGGGACATTAAAAAGACAAGAAAGAAAAAGAAAGAACCAAAGTGGATGTCAGAAGAGATTCTGAAACTTGCTCTAGAATGTTGAGCAGCCAAGGCAAGTGGAAGAAATGAAATAAAATCGCTGAATAGAAAAGTTCCAAAAGTATAGGGAGAAGATAAAGTAAAGCATTGGAATGTGCATAGACCTGGAGTTAGAAAACCAAAAGAAAAGAATATGCTTAGTTTGTCTCAAATTTCAAGAACTGAAGAAAAAAGTCAAGCCTTGAATTGAAATGTTGAAGGATTCTGAGCCTTGACAACCTGGAAAGTTACTTGTTTTTCTACTAATCTTAAGGTTTGAATTCACTAGTTGATCCACAGGTAAAATATGAAGCTGTCTACTCCTATAAATATTTGAAACCTCAGAAACACAAAGGGGCAGTTTCTCTCTGTCCTAAAGAGTCCTTATTAGTTGGAATTTGCTCAATGGTAGTGGACTTTATTTTAGAATGAGCAAAATGATGAGCAACACTGGAAGTATCCAAAGAAGATGGAAGGAGTATGCAGAGTCACTCTAACAAAAGGGATTGATTAATCTTCAATCATTTCAGAAGGTAGCATATGATCAAGAACTGGCGTTTCAGAAACAAGCCCAAGTTGCATTGAAACTATTTCTGTTAAAAACCAGGTTCCAGAAGTTTATGGAAATACCAATTGATATCTATCAACAAGCAAAGCTGGAAGCACTTACTTATGTATGCCAAGACATTTGGAAGCTAGCTACTTGGCCCACAGACTGGAAGAGATCCAAATTTGTGTTTTTTCCAAATAAAGATAATCCAACAGAATGCAGAAATTATATAATAATATCTCTTATATGACATACAAACAAAATTTGGGCGACATAAAAAAAGGTTGCAATAGATAGAGACCTCTCAGAAATTTAAGCTACATTCAGAAAAACTTGATTGTCAGATGGATCATGGCTGACAGCAGAGAATACCAGAAGGATGCTTTCTTATGTTTCACTAACTATGCAAAGGCTTTTGATCATGTGGATTCTGACAAAATATGTATAGCACATAAATGGGAATTCTAGACAATTATGCTTCTATGGAACTTTTATATATCAGAGACAGTCATTCAAGCAAGAGTACACTGCATGATCTATAATCAGAGGAGATGTCTGTCAGGGTTGTATCCTTTCACCATATTTACTCAATTTGGGTGCTAAGCAAATAATCAATCCCAGAAGCGGCTAGATTATGTTAAGTACGTGACTTCAGGATTAGAGCAAGACTCATTAAAAACCTTTGATATGCAGATGATACAACATTATTTACTGAACATGAAGGGGACTTGAAGCACTTTACTGATGAAGATCATAGATTGTAGTCTTCAGTGTGGATGACTGCAATAAAAGTCCTTCCAACTGGACCAATTAGCAGCATCTTGATAATCCTTTTGCTGGAATACACAACCAGCATTCATGGAGGCAGTCCTCAAGAAATCAAATGTTGTCTTGCATTGGACAAATCTGCTGCACAAGACATCTTCAATATGCTAAAAAAGCAAAGATGCCACCTTGAAGAGTAAGATGCCTCTGTTTCCTGGTACTTTCAAATGATAGGCATATTTGTGAAAGAAGGAAAATGAATAAGGATGATGGAAGAATTGATGCCTTGAGTTATGTTGTTGGTGAATAATATTGAATATGTCAAGCTTTGCCAGAAAACAAACAAATCTGTCTTGGATGAAATACAGTCAGAATGCTCTTAGAGAGGGGGGTGACCCAACCTCTTCTTATGTACTTTGAAAATTTCATTAGGAAGGACCAATTCTTTTAGATGTATTTCCTCTTCTTCTCTTTTCTACAGCACAGGAGATGATTTATTCTCAAAAGGATCTTTCATTAACCAAATAATAAACACTCTATTTGTTGGTTTCAAAATTTATACATTTCTCCTTTATTGAATCCAAATTTCCCATAGTTTTTTTTTGATTTTGTCTAAAAGAGAGTGAATGGCTCGCTTTTAAAATGTCAATAAAATAAAATAAAATGTCTACCAGAAAAGGGAATTAGCATACAGATGGATTTTCATTGCTTTAATGGGGACTGACTCTGTGCCAAAAGGAAAAATATTTGAGCGTCAAACACTGATGGCCATCTGCGGTGTGTGTTTCTTTCTAGTTGACACCTATCTATGAGTTGGTAAAGGAAGTGCCTTGTGCCTCTGTGAAAAAACTCTACCTGAAATGGGCCCTGGAGGAGTATTTGGATGAATTTGACCCCTGCCATTGTAGGCCCTGTCAAAATGGCGGCATGGCCATTGTGAAGGGGACCCATTGTCAGTGCGTTTGCAAGGCCTACACATTTGGTGAAGCATGTGAACGAGGAGTCCTTGTAGGGAACCAGCCAGGTTAGTGTATCGAATTGTCTCTGATCATGCTGCATACATTGGAATGGGAATTGACTGTTCTCCATGGTCCCCGAAAGTTTGCATTGATGTGTATGGAAAAGTGAACATGTCACTGGATACTTGAATTGAGTATTTCTCTCCCCTTTTCATTTCTGTATTACTGTTCCTCTGGTCAAGCCTCTATTGCTGTCTCCTGTTTTCCTGTTCGACTAAAACCATTGTTTCCCTACTTTCTATTCTTCAGTGAAACAGAGCCATCTCTAAAATATCTTCTTTCTCCCCCATAGTCATCTTATTAAAGTTTTATCCAGTCATAGGTATGTAGAGCTGTGTTTGTGTGACTCACTTGTCTGATGATAATCTCATTGATGCATCTTTGTCTCTATTTTGCATTATGTAAAATTGATCAGTCATTCATAAATATTTGTTGAGCAATTTCTGTTTGCTCAACCATGTGCTTGGGACATCAACCCCTTAGTACAGGGGCTATGTAAACTTGACTTTCTGAGTAGGCAAAATATGACTGCTATTTACTTATCTATATGTTTTTATTTTTTAAAATATTTATTTATTTATTGGGCATCACTGCTCTCCAGCGGTGGGAGTAGGAGGCCCAGCCCCACTGCTGGAATTGAACCTCCGTCCCAGTGGGTCGCAGTCTCGCGCACAACCACTACGCCACCGGGGCTCAGCCCTCTATGTGTTTTTATATACATTTCTCTGCACTAGCAAATCATACCTTCAGGGCTGTTCAATGCCTTTCCTTACTCCCAGAGCATAATGTAGGGCTTCATTTATAAAAGTCACTAAATGAAATTTTAACTAATGACTACATAGCTGAATTATAGGTGCTTATATATAAGCCTTAATAAGATACTGTCTCCCAAAATATTCCCTAAATAGCCAACCTGCCTGTGAGTCATTTTTTTGTGATATGGATTTCAAATTATTTGTTAAAATGAAAGTAGCCGGGCTGAGCCCCGGTAGCGTAGTGGTTGTGCGCGGGACTGTGGCCCACTGGGATGGAGGTTCAATTCCAGCAGTGGGGCTGGGCCTCCTACTCCCACCGCCGGAGAGCAGTGATGCCCCCCCACCCCAAAAAAAAAAAGTAGCCTTAAACGGTAAATTTTGGGATAGCAAGCACAATCTACTAATCCATTATTATCATCCTCTTACTAACCTGAGTAGTGGAAAGAGCTGAGCATTTGACAAGGTTGGTAGCTTAAATCCACTCAGAGGCGCCTGTGAAGAAAGAGCTCATAGTATGTCTCCAAAAGGTCACAGCCATGAACCTGTTTTGCACACACATGGCCACCATGAATTAGAATTGACCCCTGGAAACAAGCAGACAAACAAAATGCTATATTCAGGGGCCTACTTTAGCAAATTAATTTCTAAGTATATAATATAAGGAAAGTCATGAAAAATATGCAAGTTATTTAGTTTGAGGAGAGAATGTGGCATAAAGGGAAAAGGCCTGCAGGTCTCACCAGGTAAAGGGAGTTGGGGAGCAGGAGCACAATCATCTACCAGGAGGACATAACAGGTTGGGAGAATAATTACTGAGAGCACTTTCTCACTAAGGCTCTTAGAATGGGGTTCAAATTCTCCATTATCCCCAACTCCCCAGGAGCAAGGAGCCCTGTTGGCTCAGTGGGGACCAGCCACGCTACACGAGAAAGATGTGACAGTCTGCTTCTCTAAAGATGACAGTGCGGAGACCCTAGAGGGGCAGTTCTGCTCAAGGGGCTCAATAATAAAAAGGCTTGGGTTTTCCCTCAGGGATTCGATAGGGTCTTGAATAGGTCCCAAGGACAGAAGCTTGTCAGGGTGAGTTGCAGAAGTAGATTGAAGTAATAAGTTGAGAGAATGTAAAAGGGTTGACTTTAAAATCCTTATACAGTCCTCATTTTGTACAGTGTCAATCCTGGGGTGATCAGTCTCAGAGTGCCTAAAGGGTGTGTTCTTCTTGTTCTCAGTCAGTGCTTTAATAATAAAAGCTTACCTTACTGACACACTGCAGGGTGAGGAGAGAACCTTGGAGATAGTGAACCAGAATACTGGAGTTGCAGATGGAACGTATCTCTTGTCATCCGTTACAACCTGGGGCATGGCAACTAGCCACTAATTTTTCACCTCTTACATGGGGATGAGGACGGACCATGTGATCATCTGAATTCATTGTTGTAAGGGCAAAATAAATAATATGTCTACTAAAGTGATGGGAAAGAGTTATATCATTGCTAGAAGGATGCTAATTCAGTCTTACTATGGATGCATGCAGAGACAGTCTGGTCAGTCTAGGTAGTTCAGTGGACAGGACGAAGGTAATGAATCTTTGAAGTCTTTCAAAGACTTCTCCATCACAGAACTCCTAGCAGGAAGCATAAAGTCAAAGTGGGAACCCTCCTCTTCAGTGTTTACTGAGGAATCTCTTGATCTTCCAGGAGGGGTTGATGGAGGTTGGAGTTGCTGGTCCCCTTGGACCCCCTGTGTTCAAGGGAAGAAAACAAGGAGCCGGGGATGCAACAACCCTCCTCCCAGTGGGGGAGGGAAATCCTGTATTGGAGAGACATCAGAAAGCAGGCAATGTGAAGACGAGGACTTAGAGCATCTTCGGTGAGTGGACACCAGAGTCCATGGCAGTTATATGGCACGCAGTGTCCTTACTTTAAATGTCAATGATGTGGTTGTTGCTATTTAAGATTTGAGAGTTAAATGGCCATTTTTATCCACGACCAGGGGCTGGAAGGAAACACCTGCAGCCACTTTGCACTCGTGCGTCTGATTTTCCTGAGTCAGTGAGTGTGAGAAAGGCAGTCCTCCAAACAAATCTGCCACCTAATTGCTTTAGGACTTTGGACAAGTGATTTGCCATACTTTTAACATGAGAATAGCAGCAGTAGATAAAATCATAATAGGATGTTATCAGGATTTAATGCAGTCAAGTTCTTGGTACAGAGGCTGCCTGGTACAGATGAACTATTCAATAAATAATAGCACTGCTTTTCATATATAAAACTGTTGGTTTTATTGGTATTATTACTATTGGTATTATTGGAAGAAAGGCCCAGCTTCCTCTTTCCATAAAAAATTACAATCTCTGAAATCCACAAGAGGTAGTTCTGTCCTGTGTAGTACTGGTCTACCGAGTCCAATAGAGTTGCTGTGAATCTGAATCAACTCGATGGAGGTGAACTTTGGGTTGTTAATAGTATGATTTGATATGCACACACCAGATACTTAAAGTGGAAACAATCTCAGCTAATAAATCCAGGAGTTTGCCACCACCCTTTCAATTTTCAGGACTTTGCAAACATTTTTTTTCAAAAATCCTAAATCACGAATCAGAATTCTTTATGCCAAGCCTTACTGTCTTACAATGTCCTAATCAAGGAATTGGCAAAAAGTGCAAACTAGGTAATCTGCAGACCACTTGAGTCAAAGAAACAGCCCAGGCACTTGGAAATTTGGTCTAAGTGTGGGGTGGGATGTCTTATTCCAAGGTTTTTGGTTTCTTGAAGCCTGATCATTGCCAATAGCTCTTGTCTGGGGAAGCTCACAAAGATGAAGGGTTACTGTGTGTAGACAATGCTGGGCTTTAGGGAGATGAGAGACTTATGGGAAGTGTCTAAGTTAATGAATATAACAAATATATTTCTCCTGTTAGACATAAAGTTGAGGGGAAGGGTGTACCTATGAAAGATGTCAAAAGAATTTTCACTTTTTGATACTTTGGAAAGTGGACATGTTATTTGCACAAACGGCAACATCAGTAGGCTATTTTAATGCTTTTCCTCAGACATGAACACTGGCATAGAGATAATTCTAGGGATTATATTGACCTCAGAGGTCCTTGAAAACCATTGTATAATGGTAGATACCATCATTATCATCATCATGATTAGTGCTCTCCCTAGAGATGGTTGTGATGCCAGTAGGGCTTTAAGTCTCCTCTTAAGTCTAAGATTCCTGCCCCCAAACTGTTCCATCACATACTTGTCAAAGAAAATATAGGTATTCTCTGACTCCTTGTTCTTCCTTGTTGTCCTGAGAAGTTCTTCCATGTTAGAGCAGGATTTTTAGGAAGCAAAGCCCCTTGACAGGAGACATTCCCTACTATTATTAGGTTATAAGCCCGGACTAGTTGTTGCCTTTTTATGTTGTCTCCAAGTATTCTTAAGGTTATTGTGAGTCTGAATTGAGATAGTAGAAAAGCACTGCCACTGAGTTCTGGTGGGACAGAGGTCAAACACTAAAGGGAAGGCCAGCAGTTTGAATCCAGAAGTGATTTTTCTTCTGTGGGGTAAAAAACTCTGTCATTCTGGTTCCTTAAAGATAACAGCCAAGGAGAGCCAATGGGACAATCCTTCAAAGGAATGCCCCACCCAAACTGGAAAAATTTTCAAAGTTATATATGTACATTTTTTTTTACATGGCAACCTTGTCACTTTCAAAGTCTCCTCCATTACACTCAATACATTCAAAACTGTGATTCCATTCTTGGAAACATTTTTCAAACTCAAGTTTGGATGGTTGACAGCCCCCCTCATTTTTTAAAAAAATCTCTTCTACATCTTCAAATAGCTGTCCTTTCGTATTTCTCTTCATTCAAAGACACAAAAAGAAATCACATGGAATGAGGTCAGGTGAATAAGGTGTGTGGGGCACGAGAGGAATGCTGGTTTCTGCCAAACACTGGTGCATTGAGATGACTGCGTGAGCAGGTGCATTTTTGTGGTGGCAAAACCAGTTCCCTGTTGGCCACAAATCAGGCCTTTTTCTCTGGTACACTGTTGCCCAATCTTTTCGGAACCTCTACTAGAAAGCTTGATTAACAGTCTGACCTGATGAAATGAACTCCAAAAAACACGACTGCCCCCTCACATCAGCAGAGCATTTTCCCCGTTTGGGGCGGTAGACCCAAAACATATAGTGACACCGAGAGTCAAAATTGACTCAGTCTGCATCAAGAGGAACAGCCATGGTGCCCAGGTATATTAAATGTTAAATGAAGATGCAAAAACAGAAACAAAAATGCACGGCCATTGAACTGATTCTAACTCCTAGCGACCCTTCGGGACATAGTGGATTTGCCACTTTGGGTTTCAGAGACTAAGTCTTCATGAGAGTAGATTCATCTTCCTCCCTGGGAATAGCTGGTGGGTTTGAACCACCAACCTTGTTATTTGGTACTCTCTCACAGAATTACTAACCCTAGTGACTCATTGTAAAGCTGGAATTCATTTAGCATAAGGGAACTTCAGATCCAACCATCCACAGAACAAGTAGGTATGTTATCCCTGACATTTATTTATCTTTCATTCTTTTGGCCTGTTTGATGCAGTGACTTAAAAAAAATCTTTTTAGAGTTTGAGTTTTCTATCACAGAGTATAAGGAGGTATTTCATTCTGAAAATGACAAAAATTTCACACCAATGGAGTATCTTCAGATGGGAATGAAAAATTCACTGTAGTGAAAAATAGTTATGAAACTGTGAAAGCAATCATAGTAATTACATGTTATTTTCCCCTTTTCTTTCAGGTTACTTGAACCCCATTGTTTTTCTTTGTCTTTGGTTCCGACGGAATTCTGCCCATCACCCCCTGACTTGAAAGATGGATTTATTCAAGTTGGTTACGAAAGTTAATCATTGTTTCCTTTTGCATAAAGCCTTTGCTCCAAATTCCATCTCTCTACTATAATCCATAATGCCATAATCCCTTCTGTGGTGAAAAAAGTGCTGAAACTACTTTATGTGAACATTTTACTTTTAATGGTGAGGTTTTTAGTTTGAGATTTTTCTCCTCTGGCCCAAGGTGATTCGAATTCTTCAGAAAGCAGTAGGTCTTCTGTGGTAAGAGAAATCAATATTGCTGCCCAGTTAATTATAAATGTAATCATGTCAGAGAGTGACTAAACATTTTCACTCTGGACATTAAAATAGAAAATTTTCAACGTCGACAACTTTCCTTATTCTTGCCCTTAAGTGACCTCCCTTCCGTGCCCCACCATAAAAGCGAAGACTTGGAATTAAGTATTCATTTTATTTCTGGAGCCAATGAGACATTTAGTGGGGATCCTGCAGGTCATTGCACTTTGAGTAATTTTCCTTCTTAGGAAGGATTACTAGTCATTTGCCAGTTGTCACTCAGGGAGTTTTGCTGGCTTTGGGATCATATTAATTAGCACTGGCCTCATGCCTTGATTTTAGTGCCAAATCCCAGTGAAGTCTGTTCTTGGTTCTCACAATGAGTTACTCACTGCTATCAGCTGTTCTTTGTTTCTTTTAAAAACAAAACACACATGCTATTTTTTTTGGGGGGGGGAGCATCACTGCCATCTGGTGGGAGTGGGAGGCCCAGTCTTGCTCCTGGAGAGTTGCTGCTGGATTTGAACTGCCAAGCCTGTGGGCCGCAGTCTCACATTCAACCACTACGCCACCGGGACTCAGCCCCACACATGCCATTTTATCTCAACTTCTATCCAAAAAAAAAACGTTAAAAAGGGGTAAAAATGTGTAATTTGAGCCTCAGCTACTGGCCTCCACTTCTCAGGGGAAGGTGCGTGGGTGGGGGGTGGGGGTCAGGCAGAAGCTTGGTGACCCTCCAATCCTGGGGAAAAGGGAAACCCAACCATGGTTGAGTGGGGGACATGGCCCTATGGATGATGGGTCCCCTTTTCTCTTAGCACCAGCCCAAGCTCCCCCTCCCCGGCCCCCTTAAAGCCCTTCAATGGAGACGAAGCATTTCAACTTCTGGAGCCCTGCCCAGGAATGCATGGTGCATGACACAGGTCACAGGCAGGCTGGCCAAGGAGTGCTAGGGCCTACCCCTGTGTGTCTTGGAAGGCAGGATGCAGCCCAGCACAGCTCCCCCTCCCCCTCCTCACTGGCTTCTTCCTCCTTCTCCTTCTCCTCCTCTGAAATGCCATTGTTGCTTCCTTCATGAAGGATTGTCCCCCCAAAATTCCAGGTCCTGGAGCACGACTCACTAAGAAGATCTTAAAATTTCCCCAAATGTGGATCCCACTGGGAGATGGATAATCCATCATTAATTTTGTTCCTGGTGTTGACGCTTAGGATCAGAGAATAAGGCATGAAACCAAGAAAACGCACAGGCTTTAGCAAGCCACGAAACTGTTGTTTAAACCTGTAGTGCTTACAGCGTTTTGTAAGGAGGCATGGGTTATAAGCACAGTTCCATGGACTGGTAATATCTGTCCTCTGGGAAACTTAAAAATAGAGAGGGTTGCTAGCTCCTCATCTTTAATTTTTTATTTAGAAGCTCTAGAAGTCTGTGTTCTATTAAATTAACACAAGTGGTTCTGAGACAGAGCTGAGTTAGCCTTCCTTGTAAGGAAGGCCTTTCAAGAAGCTAGGACCAAAGCGGGCCAAGTATCCTTCTTTACCTCATTTTCCTCAAACCTCAACCAGAGTCTTCTGTTTTACCACTGCCACAGATGGAGTGGCCAGCCTGAGCCAGGAGGAGGAACTCAGGCCAGGGGCAGAAGGAATTGTATTGATTCTTAGTGCAGAGTTGATGAAGGGCTGGTTCCAAGTCCTCTCTAGGCCTGAGTTTCTTCACTACCACGTTGGATCAGCGAGAAGCAGATGGGTAAAGAAAGGAATCAAGAAAGACCCCAGAGTCTTAGTACCCCCTCCCTTCAGATCTTTTCATGCTTCATGAAGAAAGCTTCCCTCCTGGTACTATGGGTCAATGAAATGTTGAAGCTGACCAACCTCAGCCACAATTCACTTACAGCAGAACAGTGGAGGGTTAAGGGTCAGTGAGAAACTTAAAAGCTTTTGTGAACGTGTTGAAAGGATTTGAATATTCTGGACTGTTCGTGTACGAGGTGGTACAATTAATGTCCTTGGTTGCTGGTGGAAAGGCTGGCAAATCAAGTGCAGTCCCAGATCCTGGTAGTGTAATTCTGAAAAGTTAACCTTTGCAAACCCTTTGGAGCAAAGTTCTTCTTTGGCACACATGGAGCTTCCATGAGTTGGAATGAATGGCAACTTTTTTGTTGTTTATTACCAATGAACAGCTCATAATTATTAATATATTCCCTGAAGCTAATAATGCTATTTTCCCTGAAAATATAAGGGAAAGGCAATGTTTGGGTACTGCCTATTAAAATCACTTTAGTCAATGATGTGATTTTGAAAGCAATTGATACATTAAAATATAGTGCCATTAATGTTCTTATTTCATTTATGGTGGTGTTGACTAGTACTATACAGGGGAAATGCTTTTGCAGGCAATTTTCTAAATGCATTTTTTTGAAAGTAGGCTGTCTGATGATGAAAACAGGCCTAATTCCTAGGCAAAATAAAGAAATAATTTCTTAATGCAAAGCCAACAGATCTACCCTCTCTCTATTTTATTTTACTTAGGATGAAGGTGCCATGTTTCCTGTTGGGAAAAACGTCGTTTACGCTTGTAAAGAAGGGTTTTCTCTTATTGGAAATCCTGTTGCCAGATGTGGAGAAGATTTGAAGTGGCTTGTTGGAGAAATGCATTGTCAGAGTGAGTAACCTGGGCTGTAGCACATAGCTTAAGATGAGAGAATGATGTGGAAGGGAATGAATCAAGATAAATAACGACCTGCTCACTGCATAACCAGATCATGACTGCCCTTCCTGAAAGATAAACATGGTCCTGTCCAAGTTTCAGGAGGACCTGGAATTAAACCCTCCGTGTCCTCCACTTAGGAAGCTCAGGGGCCCAATGGTTAGCTAGCAATCATTAGCTAACCATAAGGTCAGTGGTTCCAACCCCGGCAATTTGTTCCTGTGAAGAGAACAGCTTAGAAAGCCCAATGGGGATAGCTCTCCTCTGTTCTGTAGCATCAGTACGTGTCAGCATTGACTGAATGACACAGAAGGACAAGTATAAGTTGTATTTTAATATTTGTTCTTGAAGAATAATCTTCCTAGGTAAGATGTTGTATGAGGGGGTACCCCTCAAAAAAAAACCTGAAAAAAAAAAAAGAAAGCTCGGCTGCTGTGAGGTGGATTGAACATTTGGAGTTGTTAACACCAGGTCAGACCATTAATTAAGCTTTCTATTTAGAGGTCCTGAAAAGATTGCACAACAGTGTGTGATGAAAAGATGACTTATTTGTGGCAGACAATGGACTAGTTTTGCCCCGACAATAATGCGCTTGCTCATGCAGCCATCTCAGTGCTCCAGTATTTGGCAAAAAAAAAAAAAAAATAACATTCCTCTCCTGCCCCACACACCTTACTCATCTGATCTCTCTCTCTGTGCAACTTCTTTTTGTTTCCGCGAATGATTTGGAATATTAAAGAACCATGATTTGACGAGATAGGAGAGGTGAAGAAGAAAAACCCAAGGAGGTGCTGTCAGCCATCCACAAGATGAGTTTGAAAAATGTTTCAAGAATGGAATCACAGATTTGGCAAATGTTTTAGGTGTAATGGAGAGTACTTTGTAGGTTATAAAGTTGTTTTGCAAAAAAAGAAAATTAAATATATAGCTTTGAAAAAAGAGTTCTGTTTTTTGGGAGGTACCCCTTCAGAGGTTAGCAGGTATATTCTTTAAGTTCTTTGAAGATGTTACTACACTGCCTCTAATATCATTGTTTTTTAGGGGAGAAACCAACTATCAGCCTATGTTTCTCTTCTTTTGGAAATCATGTACTACTTTATCTTGTTTTTAAGATTTATTTATCTATTTACTGTTTTCCAGTCAATCTAATCTGATATAGCAGTTGTGATTTTTTTTTTTCTGTTTTGCATGTATCCTGCCTGGTGTTCAAAGGAACCCTGGTGGCGTAGCAGTGAAAGTGCTCAGAGGCTCTCCCAACAGGGACTCTGAGGAGGAAGATGTGTCTGTGGCTTCACAAAGGCCACACCCTCAGGGGCAGTCCCACTGTTTACTATAGGCTTGCTGAGAGTTATAGTGGGTTCCTTGGCAATGGTTCTTGCTGAAGCTTAAAACCCTTCTTAAACGTGTGTTTTAATAATTTTTTTTTTGGGGAGCAATTTTAGAGTATTCTTGAACATTCTCTCCTTCATGATGGTGTCAGAGTTTAAATTATAAATAGCCAGTTTGCAGAAGGCTGTGGATAACAGGGGGAGTTCAAAATCCATTTGCCGCATTCCTACACAGATCAATCCTCTGAGGAATGCCCTCTGACCATAGTTGGGGAAGGCTGGTAGCCTTGTTATTAGTCACAGAGTCTTGTAAACACAATTCTGGCACATGTAATTAGATTGAAATATAACACCTGATCATTTGTTCTCTCATTTAATGCATTTTAATTTTGTTCTACTTTTTAATAATTTTGGCTTTCTCTCCCCCAATTGAGGTTTTTTCCCACTCTACTTTATTTTGCTATTGTTGTTGGTCTTTTAGGAGTTATGTTTTCCAGTATATGGAATCCAGGATTGGTAAACTATTGGATTAGCAAAGTAATTGGATTAATGACTTATTGGGGATTCAGGAGTGGGGATTATGTAGGGAAATGGGAAGCTAATAATGAATATAAGAAGGAAGAAAATGCTCTAGCACTAATGGTAGTGATGACTCTACAACTCTTTTTTAATATGACATCTATGGAGGGGTATGCAATGGGAGGCATTATGTCAAGAAAAATATTAAAAGTATTAAAAAAGAAATGCAGTGTCAAGATGGGAGGAAGGCTTATAACCCATGACATGCAGTTGACAGAACCTTGCTTGCTGACGGTGAAGCGGATTTGGAGAACTTGCTGATGAACACCCATAACTGCTGCCTGCAGTCTGGATTACCAGTCAGTGCAAAGAAGGCCCAGATCCTCACAGCTGGACCCATCAGTGGCATCAAGATATGTGGAGAAAAGGTTGACGTTGTCAAGGGTTCTGTTTTGCTTGAATGCACGATGAAAGCTCATGGACGCAGCAGTCAAGAGAGCCAAAGATGGTTTGAATTAGGTGAATCGGCGCACAGAACCTCTCAGATTATTGGAAAACAAGTAGGCTGCTTTGAGGCCTAAGGTGTACCTGACCCTAGCCATGGCGTGCTCATTTGTTCTCACATGCATGTGAAAGTTGGACATTGAATGAAGATGAATGAAGAAGAATTGAGGCCAGTGAATTGTGGTGCTAGAGAAGAATACTCAAAGCACGGTGGACTGCTAAAAGGATCAACTGATATGTCTTGGAAGAAGTATGGCCAGGCAACAAGGTTGAAACTTCATCTTACACATATTGGAAATGTTGTCAGGAGACCACTTTCTGGAGAAGGACTGTTTTGTAAAGTAGAGGAGCAGCAAAAGAGAAGTCCTCAACGAGATGGACGACCATCTCGTGCAACGACAGGTTCAAGCCCAGGAACCACTGCGATGGCCGCACAAGACTGGGTAGTGCTTCATTCTGCTATGCATAGGGTTGTTAAGGGTCAGAACTGACTTGATGGTAAACAACAACAACAACAGTAACTAAGGGTATAGGATTCCTATCTGGCATCTCTTCCTTTTTTTTTTTCCCCACACTTGTCTCAAAAGTTTAGTCTCCTGAAGTTATGAGAAGCAGCCTCAGAGATTAAAAGCTTGGCTGGTCATTGAAATGTTGGCAGTTTGAACCATTCCTGGGGAGAAAGATGTGGCAGCCTGCTTCTGCAATGATCGAGAGCTTTGAAAACGAGTGGGGCAATTCGGCTCTGACCTATAGAGCTATTAGGGGTTGGAATGGTTTCTTGGGCAGTGGGTTTGGGTGGGTTTTGGTCAACCCTGTGAGAATTCCAAATACGCTACACAGCGTTCAACCGCTGAGCTGGATGTTCTCCTCAATTCCATAGACTTTCGCACTTTTTTCTTCAAAATTTCAAATGCACAAGGAGAATAGCATTTGCAAACGCTACAATCAGCACAGTAGGTTTCTCTCCATTTTGAAATCTTGAATCTTCAAACGCTTACTGGAAGTTCCATGGGCCTTTCAGGAGCTAACAGAGTATCACCATGCTTCTCTCAAAAATACTTTTGTACTTCTAGCTTTTTCTTGGTGGAAGTGGAAATTTTCAAATATGCCATGACCAGAAGCAAACAAATCCGGGGATAGATGGTTTGTTTATTGCAGGTAGAATATGTGACTTGGGATATCAGCAGCATGCAGTCTTTTGCAGAAATATAGGCAGTCAATATATGCTTTACAAAATTAACAGTTTTATTGATATATAATCAGATAAAATACAATTTAGTGATCTTAAGATATTAAAGAGTTGTGCCATCATCACCCCCATTAATTTTTAGAACAATTTTTTTCATTCTTGAACTTGCTGTTATTAGCTCCCCATTTCCACAAAATTCCCTGCCACAACCCAAGAAGCTATTAATCCAGATACTGACTCTATAGATTTGCCTATCTTGAATTTGGTATAACAAGAAATATATAGCCTCCAACCCCATAGTAACAAAACGAACAACAGAAAAACTTCTATTGAAAAGAAAGCAGAAAATAATAAAAACTAGAATGAATTAAAAATGGGTCAAAGGGAGAACAAATGATAAGGTGTTAATTTTTAATCTAACTACGTTTGCATCAATTAATTTTTCAATGCAATTTAAAGATGGCAAGGCTATTCACATTCTTGACTCATGGTCAGAAGGGATTTAACAGAGGTTTAATCTACCTGGAGATGCTGCATTATTGCATAATCATGCCAAACCAACAGACATTCCTAAAACAATACTTCGTAAAACTTAAAAAAATGTTTTTAGGAATGAGTGAAGGAGTGCATTCCCTAATGAAAATGATCAGGAAATAGAGCAGAAGTTTTCTCAGGTAAGCTAGAATTTCTGGAGTCATGGAACCTAAATGAATTCCTCAAACTATTTAAATCTTCAGTCACAATTATCCCTTGAAATATTTAAAACAAAGAGCACCCCCTTAAATTCCACAGGAGATTTGAGTGTATGTTAGCACAGAGGAACAATTCAGAAAAGGAGGATAAAAGTGGTTGCATAACTTGAAGAAGGTAATCAGTGTCAAAGAATTGTACATATAAAAGTTGTTGAGTCGGTATGTGATTTGCTGTGCATACATACCCTCAACAACAGCAAGGAAACAAGGTAGAAAAAGAAAATGAGTAACTATTTAAAAAGTAATAATTAGGAAAGAGGTAGAGTAGAATTTTCTAGAATATTGTTCAAAATCTTTTAGGGACATGATGAAGATTTTTGTTTAATCATGAATATTGACTTACATGTTTCTCATTTATCTCTGCTTCTTTTTTTTGCCAGATGAATTAACAATCATAATTGAGTCAGAGAAAATAGGGCTAGAGAACAAGGGAGACTTTAATACTGTTATAGTTTTGAGTTTAAATAGAATCAGTCCTGTGAAGATTTCCAATAAAGCGCACTGCATTGGAGAGACTCTAGTGATACACAAAGGTATCAGAATGTGAGCAATCTGGTGGGCCATCATTGACCACAGAGATAAGTGGCCAAAGTGAAAAGTCAGCCTTTAATCGTAGACCAGATTCTCTCACTCAAAACTCACAGCCCTCGAGCCGATTCTAACTCATTGCCCTACTGAACAGGGTACAGCTGACCGTATAGATTTCCTGTAACTCTTTACAGGAGGAGAAAGCATTGTCTTTCTCCCACAGAGCTGCTGGTGTTTCAACTGCTGACCTGGTGATTAGCAGCTAACACATTACCTCTGTGTTGCCAGGGCTCCTCAAGTCAGGATTTAGGACTCTGGAATTATAAAAGTTATTAATTTTAACTATCACATTGCTTTGAGGGCAGGGATAGGAAGATCTGGAGCTGTTTTTAATATTTTGTCATTCATCAGTCATACCAGGCACTATGGGAAGTGTCATTCAACGCACCCTAAAACCTACCTCTCCCCGTTCTCTAATGTTGTGGAAAAGATGAAGTCTAACAGTACGAATCAAAACTGTCATTAAGAAAAGAGATGGTTTGTAAGAGCAATGACCTGGTGTTCTGTTTTGTCTTATGTTTAGAAATAGCCTGTGTCCTACCTGCACTGATGGATGGCATGCAGAGCCATCCCCACAAGCTTTTCTACTCAGTGGGCGAGAAGGTAACACTTTCTTGCTCGGGCGACATGTCCTTGGAAGGTCCTGCAGCCTTTCTCTGTGGCTCCAGCCTGAAGTGGAGTCCTGAAATGAAGGATGTTCAGTGTGTGCGAAGAGGTAAGCTGCTCCCGGAGTCTGCTGGAGTTTGCTCAAGTGTGGGAGAGTCCTTGCCCTGGTTCCTCATGCTATTACACTGCATTATCCATTCCCCATTCCCTGTTTCTTTACACCAAGGAGGCTAGTGTATAGAATGGGTAATATGTTTTTTTTCCATGTGATAAAAAATTGAAATGTCTATACATGAAATCCTTGATAGGAAACATGAGTTTTATACAGCTGAGTGGTACTAAGAAAAGAAAGAAGTTTACAAAAATGTTTTATTGGCATTTCATCTACATATCATCATATTTAATAGTTCAATCATATAAAGAAGAGTTGCAAAATCATTGCCACAATCAATTGGAGAATATTTCCTTCCTCGTACACATTGTTATTAGTGTAGTTTAAAAAAAACCATTTTATTGGGGGCTCATCCAACTTATCACAATACATACTTATATCCATTGTATACCAACGCCATTGTATGTTGCCCTCATTATTCTCAAAACATCTGTTTTCTAATTAAGCCCTTGGTACTAGCTCTCCATTTTTCCTCTCCCTCTCTGCTGCCCCTTTCTCACGAACCCTTGATAATTTTAAATATTATTATTATTTTGTCATATCTTACACTATCTGATGTCTCCCTTTATCCAATTCCCTGTTGCCTGTACCCCAGGAGGAGGTTATATGTAGATCCTTATAATCGGTTTCCCTTTTCTACCCCACACTCCCTGTATCACCACTTTCCCCACTGGTCCTAAAGGGATCATCTGTTTTGGATTCTCAATGTTTCTAGTTCCTATCTGTACCAGTGTACTTCCTCTGGTCTAGCTAGATTTATAAGGTACAATTGTGATCATGATAGTGGGGTCGGGGGAAGAAGCATTGAAGAACTAGAGGAAAGGTGTATGTTTCATCATCACCACACTGCACCCTGACTGGCTTGTCTCCTCCCTGTGACCTTTCTGTAAGGGGGTGTTTTGTTA
Source organism: Nesogale talazaci (assembly GCA_004026705.1). Taxonomy (NCBI): domain Eukaryota; kingdom Metazoa; phylum Chordata; class Mammalia; order Afrosoricida; family Tenrecidae; genus Nesogale; species Nesogale talazaci. The sequence goes on from PVJH01014467.1 coordinate 50,675, forward strand.
ATTATAGATGGGATTTGGGTTTCTCCAATCTGTAATCCCTCTCATTCACAATGATATGATTTTTTTTTTATTCTTTGATGTCCGACACCTGAGCCCATGGATACCTCGTGATCACACAGGCTGGTGTGCTTCTTCCATGTGGGCTTTGTTGCTTCTGAGCTAGATGGCTGCTTGTTTACCTGTAAGTCTTTAAGACCTCAGATGCTATATCTTTTGATAGCCGGACACCATAACTTTCTTTACCAGATTTGCTTATGCACACATTTGCCTTCAGCGATTGCATTGGGAAGGCGAGCATCGTGAAATGGCAATTTAATAGAATGAAGTGTTTTCGCATTGAGGAAGTACTTGAGTGGAGGCCCAATGTCCATCTGTTGCCTTAATACTAACCCCATCCATGTAGATCTAATTCCCTATCATATATAAATATATTCACCTATGAACATGCCTGTATTTAGGCCTCCATAAATACCCTTTGGCTCCTATTTCTTTCCTCTATTTCCTTTTACTTTCCTCTAGTCCCATTAGTGTAGCTTTTAAAAAGACGTTTTTGAGTTTTTTCGCCGCTACTGTAGTTTACATAAAATTCTGTATGCTCACTTCTGAGTTCTTAGAGAGTTTATTGGTTATTTTTTTTCCCGTGGACATCGCCCTATAGATGCCCAAGTGGGGCTTGGGGCCCCAAAGATGTGAGACTTTGGTGTGCACGCGAGAACCCACACTGCCATGGCGGCAACTGCTGGGTTCCCATTTCTGGCGACCACCAAGCTGGACGAGCATGTGTACATCTCAGCCTGAGGTCAGGGTCGGGGTGGGGTGGGGGCGGAGGAGGACCAGGTCTTCCTCCCGAAACGCTCCCACCACAGACGTATCCACCCCGGTTTATTGGTATTTTTGAAAATGATGTTTAATTGAAAATTTAATTTTGACAATTTGACACTGCAAAGAAGAATCTGTGGAAGAGGGGTGGAGCCCTGGTGGCGCAGTGATTGTGTGCAGGACTGTGGCCCACAAGGTTGGTGGTTCAAGTCCAACAGCAGCTCTCCAGGAGCAAGGCTGGGCCTCTTACTCCCACCAGGGAAGTGATGACCACAACCAAAATAAACAAACAAACAAAAACCACAAAAAAGAATTTATGGAAGTGAAAAATCATGCCTTGTGAAGTTACTTTTAATAGTGGAAAAGGGGCTGAACCCCGGTGGCATAGTGGTTGTGCGCGGGACTGCGGCCCACTGAGATGGAGGTTCAATTCCAGCGGTGGGGCTGGGCCTCCTACTCCCACCACCAGAGAGCAGTGATGCACAAACAAACAAACAAACAAAACAATAGTGGAAAAGTCCCCCCGCCCCTCAAAGAAAAATGTAGTGGAAAAGTCAGAATGCAGTATTCTGATAACCAGAAGAAAAATCAAAGTTCTTTTAAATTAATTTTTTCCAGTGTTTAATTTACAGTCAAATAACAGATGGGTCTACACAGTGAACAATCATACCACGGAGGTTGGCCCTCCTTAGCACAATCAGACGTGAGTGAGGCTGTTCACTTCAAGGTATGCAGTTCGAAAACACCTGCAGCTGTCTTCTGTGAAGATCGACAGTCCTGGAACCGCACAGGGAGAGTTAAAATCACCCTATAGGTGTGCTGTGAGTTGGAATCTACCTGATGGTGCAACGTTTGGAATGCAGAAAGCTTAGAAGGGGGGCTGAGCCCTGGTGGCGGACTGGTTGAGTGCGGGACTGCGGCCCATTGGCTTGGTGGTTCAAATCCAGTAGCAGCTCTCTGGGAGCAAGGCTAGGTAGCTTCCACGACCACCAAAGGGCAGTGACGCCCCTCACCCCCCGCCACCACAAAAAAGAGAAAGCTTAGAAGGAAGGAGAAACAGGAAGGAGCGAGGAATAGAAATTGGAAACTCAGGTAGGAAGTTGGAAGAATTTTGTTACATTGTGAATATTGCTATCAAGGACTCAAAATGAAATGTGTATGAATTTTTAAAATGGAAATGAAATTTGTTTGGTAAACTTTCATCCAAATTACAATTTGAAAAAGCCTTAGATAAATTGGGTAGGATGGTTTTGAAAGTCAAAGTAGTTTTTTTTGGCATATATTGTGGATCGAGTCTTTTGGTTTTTAAAATTACCTATTTTCTATTTGTTTATGTTTTTCAGATAAACAGAAAAATACTGTAATAATGAAAAAAAAGGACAATTCAATTTGACATGATTTCATATACTTTTCTTATTTTTTGGAGGGTGCCACACTGCCCTCTGGTGGGAGTGGGAGGCCCAGCCTTACTCCTGGAGAGGTGCTGCTGGATTTGAACCACTAAGTCAGTGGGCCACAGTCCTGCCCTCAATCACTACGCCACCGGGGCTCAGCCCCTTATTTTCTTGATGATCTGAAAAATCCCATTTCCGTTTTTAGAGTCACAAAAGGCATACAGAAAAACTGTGCCCCAAACACAGTGTTTCTGTGTACCCCTTTTCTCTTTGAACCCTATTTCTCCAATTATTCACATCTTGCACTGATGTAGGATATTTGTTACTGGATCCACACGGGAGTTTAGTAGCAGCTGAACCAACAGCATTCATACGTTAACTGAAATGTAATCCTTACATGAGAAGCTCTGACTGGCATAGTGGATTATACACTGCACTGCTAACCACAAAGTCAGAAGTTTGAATGTACTGGCCGGTTCCACAGGAGAAAACAAATGAAGTTGTCTATGCCTATAAAGAGTTAACATCTTAGAAAGCTGTTCCACTTTTCCCCATAGGGAGTCTATGAGTCAAAAATCAAAAATAAAGTTACGAAGGCTTATCTGAGTTAGGTTTCTTGGTGGAGTACATGACTTGTGATTGAATACTAACTTCAAGCTGGAAGTTCAAACCAACCCAGAAGCACAGAAGAAGATAGGCTGGACACTCGGCTTCTATAAAGGTTATGGCTAAGAAAATCCCACAAAGCAGATCAACAATGTTGCACGAGGGGTTACCTCAATTTACATTAGTACTCTGTGTACTTGCTGTGCAGTCTTAAGGGTCTTGACTAATGCGTCATGCCATGTGTCTAGCACACAGAATAATGTCAGAGCCTGTAAACTGCCCTGAACTTCACTCTTCATTCTGTTTTTAATTTTTTTTAAGTCAGTGCTAAAACTTGTCGTTCAGTAGTGTGGATGAAGTATCTAACACCCTGAATGGTGCAATTAGGTGAATCAGACATTTACAACTAAAAGAAGAGGCAGGCTGTGAAGAGCAGTGTTGTTCATGGTGGCTCTGGGCTGTGCTGCTCAGAAAATACCCAGTGATAGAGTGGGAAAGGAGCATGGTGGACAGAGGGCCTGCCATGCCAGCCCTGACGTGCAGTATAGCTTTCAAAGGTCACAGGTACTTAGTTCTCTATATTCTCTGAGACATAAGTGCTTTAGGCTAGGTTCTTTAGCATAGCAAAAACAATGATACTAGTATACGTGTGTGGATATATGTATATCAAGAAAATCATGGTTGTAGAACCATGTAGAACCGTAAGTCTAAGTCTGGAGCATTCATTGGCCTGATGTGAGGCTGGAGGCTTGTCCTGATTCACATAGCTGTGGGTACTGATAATCATCAGGAAGACTACGGGCTTGTGGCTACAGAGGTGATGAACTGAAGGTCAGATGGAAAATTTCTAATGATTCTCAGGATCAGCCGGCAATACGGCAGGCCTTTGGCCCAAATCCAAAGAATCAGAGGTCAACGAGCCAGATGCAGGATGGAAACCTACCAGGAAAGACACCAGCTTCCCTATAACGTCCACTTATGTGGGAAGCAAGTCCTACTTCTGAAGCAATTAATTGCCTCAAGAGTGTGACCTGAGAAAGATGTTGCATTCCACCTTAAACTTATTCCATTATGGAGGATTGCAAGTGATTAAATTGTATTAAATCAAGTTGGGGCTTAGTAGGTACTGATTGCTAAACCTCCGAAAATCCTACAACCAACTTGCCACAAAATCTTAACTATCAAAATTCGTATGGGTTTACCAGGGACTATTTAAAGGGCTAGACCTGTACCAATAATTGTAAAATAGAACAATGTATAGTTGATGACTTTATGCTGTTGCTCTAGATGCGACTATGCGCCAGTCTTTCTAAACTGCTCCAGTCGTGTCATGGCGCAGTTTGGCATGAATCTTGTCTTGTCCAGTAGAAAGTTCTACTCAGGTGGGTTTTATTAAGGCTGTTTTTCTAATCTGTAATTTTTCAAGATAAAACTATTAGTATGCCAGGAAATTTGAAAGATTGCTAGTTGGCCAACTTACAGAAAGAAACCTATAATTATACTCATTCCAAAGAAAGGTGACCCAATAGAATGCTCAAACTATAGAACAATTATCGATATAGCACACAAGTAAAATTTTGCTGCGTATCATCTAAAAATTATTGCAGCGGTACATTGACAGGGAGCTGCCAGAAGTGCAGCCCAGATACAGAAGAGGATGTCAAACAAGGGATGTTATTGCTGATGTCAGGATGAATCTTGGCTCAAGCCAGAGAATACCAGAAAAATGTTTACTTGTGTGTCATTGACTGTACAAAGGCATTTGACTGTGTGGATGGTAATAAATTATGGATATGTTTGATGTGGCAGTTACCTAATCTGGTGTCAGTTTGAGGATTAAGAGTGCAGGGGTGGAGTCTAGCCTGTCAATCTGGAGATAGCCAATGAGACCTCTGTGTGTGCATGGCCTTCTCTTGAGAATTTAAAAAAAATTATTATTTATTTATTTCAATGATTTTATTGGGGGCTCTTACAACTTTTATAGCATTCAATGCATCATTTGTATTTAAGCATATTTGTACACATGTTGCCATATTCCTTTCCAAATATTTTTCTACTTGAGTCCTTGGTATAAGCTCCTCTTTCCCCCTCCTTTTTTTAAAATTCATTTTATTGGGGGCTCATACAACTCCCATCACGATCAATACATGCATCAACTGTATGTAGGCCACATTTGCACACTTGTCATCATCACTTTCAAAACATCCTCTTTCCACTTAGGCCTCCAGTACCAGCTCCCCTTATTTCCTTACCCTCCCCACTCCCCTTCCCCATGAATCCTTAGTAATTTACAAATTATTATTTCTTTTTCATATCATACACTGTCCAATGTGTCCCTTCACTCACTTTCCTGTTGTCCATACCCCAGAGAGGAGGTTATATGTAGACACCATGAAATTGGTTCCCCCTTGCTATTCCACCATTCCTCCACTCTCCCAGTATCACCACTCCCACCACCAGTCCTGAGGGATTATCTATCCTAAACTCCCCATGCTTCCAGTGTACATCCCCTGGTCTAGCTGGATTTGTCTGGTAGACTTGGGATCATGCTAGTCAGCGGGAGGAAGCATTCGAGGACTAGAGGAAAGTTGCATATTTCCTTGTTACTACACTGTACCTTGACTGGCTCATCTCCTCCCAATCTGTGCTCACCCTCATTCATAACGATATAATTTTTAGTTCTTTGATGCCTGATACTGGATCCCTTGGACACCTTGTGGTCACACAGGCTGGTGTGCTTCTTCCATGTGGGTTTTGTTGCTTCTCAGCTGGATGTCCCTTATTTACTCAAGCCTTTAAGACTCAGATGTTTTATCTTTTGATAGCTGGGCACTATCAGCTTTCTTCACCACATTTGCTTATGCACATATTTGTCGCCAGTGATCATATCAGCAAAGTGAGCACACAATGCTATGATTTTTAGTTCTTTTTTTTTCATCACTGCCCTTTGGTGGGAGTGGGAGGCCCAGCCTTGCTCCTGGAGAGCTGCTGCTGGATTTGAACAGCCCCGCACTCAACCACTACGCCACTAAGGCTCAGCTCGATTTTCAGTTCTTCAAGCTTGATAACTGATCCCTTTGACACCTCATAGTCCCACAAGCTTCTCCTGAGAATTCTGGGAAATGTGGTAATTCCTTCTTGGAGACAGAGAAACTCTGTCTTTCTCAGTTCATGTCCTTAAAGACTTTCTATTGACAACACTCACTGTCTGAGAGACTGAACAGACAAGGCTGAATCCCTGTGAGACATCCCTAGTGAGAAGCCACATATATCTATCCTGATGTGGCCAGAAACCTGGACCTAGAAAAGGC